>NW_004624763.1:21190924-21301335 GCF_000247695.1 Heterocephalus glaber | reverse complement strand
CGGGGCGGGAGGGGAGGAGAGCCCCGCCCGCCCCGCACAAAGGCGCCCGGCCCCTCCGAAACTTTGCGCCCCGGGAGCTCAGGCCCGGCCAGCCCGTGACAGCGGTGACCCACGCCCCCGCCGCACCGGCCCAGATCGGGCGCCTCGCCTCGGGCGCCCACGCGGAGCAGCGGCTCCCCCTTAGCAGGCGGCCGGGCCGAGCCCACTCCCCGCGCCGGAGCAGCGAGCGGCACGGCAGGTCCGATCCTGCGTACTTCCCAGCAGGTAAGGCCCGGGCTGCGCCGCGGCTCCGAGTTCCCAAAGTTTGCTTCGCCCCATCCAGTTACCGCGCGCGGCGGGCGCAGCGCGGACGGAGGACGCGTGAGGTCAGTGTACCGGGTCGCGGCGGGGCCTGAGAGCGGCAGCGCGGGCTCGGGCTCGCCTGCACGGAGTCGCCACGCTCGGAGTGGGCGAGGGCCCGCTGCCCGGCCGCGCGGCCCCGCCGGCGGCCCGGATCTGCGGATACACCCTGCGCGGCCCCTGACCAGCCGCCTCCCCCGAGGCCCTGAAAGCGCCCCGGCCCCGCGTGACCGGCATCCGCGTGAGCCCCACGGTGACGCGCTAAGGTGTGGGTCAGCCCGGCGCTAGCTGATGGAGCCCCACGCCGGGCGGCGAGTAGGGCCCGGTGCCACCGTCAGGGCAGCTCTGCAAGGTGTGAAGAGGCGCCCGGTGGACCGGTGGCCTGAGACTCGGAACCAAGCAGAAGCCCAATTGCGGATCGATTGCCACTGGTGTTGTTACCCTAGAGGCTGTGGGAATACAGGACACGGACCTTTTCGGTGAAAATGCATCCAATGATAAAGTCCCTCCCCTAAGAGCCAACAAATGAAGGTCCGAAGTACCACGAAAAGCAGGGTTATCTGCGCTTGTGTGGTGGAATGAATAAGCAGACAGAACTACAGATTTTTAGCTCCTTCATTCCCAGTTCATTAGGATTAAATCGGTGTGCTTAGAATTTTGGAATCAGAGGTGTTTGATAGTACGGTTTTCCAAGATCTTTTACAGAATTGGCTAGCTTTTTATGTCACCCAAAAGGAATTGCCCACTGGAATTAAAATAGCATAACAGTGTTGCTTTTGGCATTTGACACGGTTAAATATGCAAACCAAAAGAGAAACAAATAAATCTCAACTAAATATTCAGCTTGAAAGCTGAAGCAAAAACGTCAGGAAATGTAAGGAAAGACTGATAAAATAACCAGAATGCCTTAGTAGAAACAGCGTATTAGCTTATCTACATTTATAAATGTATATTAATTACAGTCAATGTGAATCAAATAAACGAAGGAGTACTGTTACATTTTGTATTTTCTCATCATTTTTAATGAGAATATGAACAATATTAAGGTCCAATTTTCCTTTTTTTGTTTTTTAGTTTAACTCATTATGGTTGTAAAATAAAAAGACAGCAAAACCTATAAGCAATTATCTCTGTCCAATTGGATATTGCTACTCCAAACCACAGCTACATGACTATCAACCAATGATTGTGAAAACCACAGTGGAGAGGGGCATCGGGGAACGATATTGCAAAACCACAGCAAGGACTGAGTCTGTGATACTGAAAGCCACAATTCACAACTAATGCCCTGTGTGTTGCAAATTACCGTTTAACTATAAATGCGGAAATGTAAAAGTAACAGCACAAAATCATTTCTCATTTACTTAAAAATGAATTATTCATTTTCTGGACTTGCTGGTTTAATGTCTACCTATGGTTTACATGGAAAAGTTTCTGCTTTCAAAAAGCAAATCCTTTGAAATACCAAAGAAGATATCGGTCAATTTAAAAACAGAAGACATGCAACTTTTAATCATATTTTGTGAAATGTTAAAAAATTGATCTGAAAGAAATATATACCTCTGAATAGCTTTCTTCATAAAGTTCTTTGGAAATGAAAAGGTTTGTTAGTGGAAACTGTTTGGGGGCAAAGCTCAAAGTATTCTATTACAACTTTGATGAAAATATCATTACCCATGTTCATAAATAGTCATTTTTAGCTAGAAAACATGTCTGACAATGAAACAAGATGCCAATACCAAAACTTCTTTAATATGGGAAATCAAGTGTTGGCTTACAAATGAGTAAAATGACAGCACTTGCTATCTTCTAAGATTGCTACATTTTTCAAATGAATTTACAAAGTGCCCAGTTAAACGTGAATTTCAAAAAAGGAAAACTAGTTCTTTAGGATAAGTATGTCCTATATACTCTTTGGGTGTATACTTCTCCTAGATAATAATTGGGGCTTATCTGAAATTCAGATGTAACTGGGCATCTTGTATTTTATCTGGCAAATCTGTAAGTTCAGCATTTTACCATTTTCACATACTTGTGGTTGTTATAATATTGTTTATAGAAAGGCAGAGAAACCCTAACATGTTTCTTGCAGGCATAAATATATTTAATTCTTGAATGGTGTATTATTCAGAGAAGGCAAGGTAGAAGGAATAAATTTCTCTAAAAAATTCTTACTTTATTTGGCGCAGTATAGAAATGCACTCCCAGTGTAAATGGGTTGCATTCATGTATGTCTTACTCTTAGATTTGTTTTTAAAATGTGTTTTTTCCTCCAAGGGATCAACAAATTGATAAAGCAACCTCTAAGGCCACAGCTTATTAGACAGCAAGCTGCCTTCTTTATTATGGGAGTAAATAATATCACAAAGCTTCAGAAAGACTTAATTTTTGCCCTTGTATCCACACCAGAAATTGAACACAGTTTATCTGCCTTGATTTAAGATTATGATGCTGAATTGAACAAGAATACTGTATGAAAATAGTGTTTAGTATTTATGGATCTTTATAATTAAAACATTTTAAAAATAACAATCAACAAATTCATCTAAATCCCATTCCTGTTTCATAACTATGAAAAACACTATCTTCTCACTTGCAAAGGGGCCCAAGGCTTTGGAAAGATTCAGTCCATCCAGATTGGGGCTTTCACTCAAGCTCCCTATGGACTGTGAAGCCCTGGAAAGAAGTCTGTATGTACAAATAATTTTCTACGGAGTGGCTCTATGAAGTTCATCAGCTTTCCAAATTACATGAAGAAGATGCTGTGAACCAGTGTGGGTTAGGAAACACTGCTGTCTTTCCTGGTGAGTGTTCATGATATGTTGAAAGCTCAATTGTGGATGGTTCCAGCTTTTCCTCTGCACCCATCCTTTCCAAACTAGCGCTATTCTGACTCAGGAAAGTCGGGGTGGAGCCTGTGAAAACAGTTGTTCGTTCCTACATCTGTATCTGCAAGCGTGAAACAAGTATTCACAGAAGGACTCCCCACTTTTAGAGCCGCCTGTGGATCTTGCCTGCCGCCACGTGCCCTATTTGGGTAGGAAAGGCGCGGGGTCTCCTAAGGAAGGCCTCCTCCCCCTGTTTCTTCGTGTGTGCAAGGGCCCTTCCCAACCTCTGCAGAGCCAGAGCGCTCCATGGTCTGTCCAGGACGCCAGGCTCCGGGCTCCACACGGTTCCTGTCAGAGCCTCAGACTTTTCCCTAAAGTTGCTGAGGAAGAGAAGCTGCCTCTTCCCTGTTGCTGCTGGGGAGAATGCAGATGAGAAACTGGAAGAACCCACTGCGCCCAGGAGACTGGTGTCTTACCTCGTCTTAGAGTGTGAGTTTGGGCAAATCCAAACCAAACACCCATCAACATTCCAGCATCGCGCAGTTTTCGACCCATAGACATTATCTGCTCTACATAAATGCTGGAGTCTTGGCTGTTTCTGTCTCCTGTTTTGCCTTGCTCTGTTCCCCTGCCCCCCCCCGCCCCCTGCATCTGTGTAGCCGGCTGTAGGTGCTCTCCGCAGGAAGACATCCCCAACTTCCCAAGTCCCAGTGAGGTCCCGCTTCTCAGTTCTTTCCACAGCATGTTATCTGCCATAATGACCCTTCTAATTATAGGCAAACCCCGTCTTCTCCCTATTTCGACATACTTAACTGGACAGTAAGATTTAAAAGAAAGAGAGCAAGAAACGTGTCTGTCTTTTTAATAATTATGCCCCCAGTTCTGAACATACAGAAGGTTGTAGCAAAATTACTAAAAACAAAACAAACAAGTTTAGAATTATGCTGTCTTATTGGAGGATTCCTGCCATTCCCGGTCCTCACCCACAGTGTCATGGGGACAGGAGATGGTAGCCACGCTTGTACAACACGACTGTGTTCCCAATATGCCTTCTGAAAACTGACATTAAACACTTTGTTTTCGCCGAACAACCCTTACAGAGCAAACAGATCTTATGAGCACTACACTCTGCAGTTACAACATAGAGCAACAAAGATGTTATCAATCGTGATTGTGGACATTCACTTGTGTGGGGTAATTGTTGAGGAGAAAGTTAGTGTTTTCAAAGTCAGCCATCCTCAAAGGCGTGATGATCAACTGACACGCACATCCATGACCTTCCTTGGTGACATAGACTAGGCCCAGATGTTTCGCTTTACTTTCAACTTTCCACATTTGAAAAAGCATCTAACAGATTAGCTTGTACGTAAATGTTATGAATGTTGTTATAATTCACATGAATAAGGTTTAGACTTCTAAGATGAGTTTTATTTTCTAACCTATAACTTTGGTCATAAATTCCCAAATGCAAAACAAAAACCTAAAAAGGTTTTGTGAATACTTGCCATACGTACAGTCTTAATCACGTACCTTTCGTGTTATCTTGCTGAAACATGCTCAAATAACGCATTGGGAACTGCAGATGTAGGGTTATGAATAACCATACTAGGGCATGCTGATAGGAGAATCTTCTAAAAGAGTGAAACGTAATTATATCACTTTTTAAATTTATCTGGTAATGATCACTGAAAAAAGCATGATTAACATATTTATTTTAAAATGTTTTTGCTAAATTCTGTAAGCAACTGTATGCCCAAAGATTTGAAGGTCAAAGAAATGTTCAAGACTCCTAATAAAAATTAAGAACATGTGCTCTTCACATCCCAGTGATAACTCCTTTTCCCAGAAGTATAATCATCAATTAATTTTAGCTGAGTCTTCTGGTGTTCACCTCATATTTCCAAATAGCATCCTTTACTATTTTTTGAAAGCTTATTAGTTTAGATACTATTGACTACATTGAGTATCAATCATGAAACTACAAAGATGTCCCCTCCAACACACATTTTTGCTCATATCAAAAGTTTATATATTTATTAACAGTTAATGCATAGAGGGTATGAAGACTACATTTTCTTTTGATCTAATTCTGTTTTTCCTGGAGCTAATAATGACTTTCTTTGCCATTTTCTCAGTTTTCTGTGCCCTATCTCTCTTTGGCCTCCAAATCCTTGGTTGGCCAGTGTAACACACACTAAAATATACCAGCCCCTTGGAGTGTGCAGGCCCATTTCTCCGGTGGAGGGAGGTGTCCTTCACAGGAGCCCTCATCTTTCTGTTCTGCTTTAAAGCAATGGCTCCTGTGACTGAAATTTCCTTTTCTTCCTCATCTTGGGAGTTCTCTTGCTTTTATATACTGTATTGGATTTCACGTCTCTTGAATTATTGTATAATCCTCTGTCATGGTTCGTTTTCTCTCTCTCTCTCTCTCTTCCTTCTCTTTTGTTGGTGCAAATTCTCAATAGCTTTCTGAGAAAATACGTAGATGAGCTAATTTCTTTTTAAGATTTGGAGTAAAAAAGATTTGGCAAGACCCACAGTTCTCTTTGTTCTGCTCTCCTGTCTACCTGATACATCATTAAAGTATCCATTCTGGGTCAGAAATTATTTTCCCTCAGTTTTCAAGCAGTGCTTCATTGACGTCTAGTGCCCGGTGTGGTTCTGCAAAGTGCGATTCACAAGCTGAATGCAGCCTTGTGCCCTCGCAGCCCCGCTCTGGAAGCTTCCGTCTTTACCCTCAGTCTTCAGGAACTTCATCATGTAGGGCCCCTCCCCACACTGAGCTAAGAACTCCTGGAACCATTTCAGCCTAAGAAATTGGGTCTTGTCACCAGTTCTAAGAATTTTCTTTGTATTTTGTTCTCTGCAGAACCTCTATTACTATTCCTGGGTTCCCTTGGATGACCACTTCTGTTTTCTGTTCTTTCCGTTTCCTCTTTCCCTTTGGCCACTTGCATTATTTCTGGAAATTTGTCTTTTGCTTTGTCATCTCAACTTTTACTGCATTTTAAATTTCTGGGGTCATGTTTTGATTTGTTGAATTTCTTAAGCATTCCTTTTAATGGTGTCCCACCTTTGTTTCCTTTTCCATGTCCCTCTGTGGGCAGTAATTATGCATTTCTTTATGAGAATTTATTTGGTTCCATGAGAACTTCCTGTTTCCTTGGTGCTTCATTGTGTTTGTATTTTTTTCTGAAAGATTAGGCATCTATCTTTCATGTTAGAAGTTTTTCATGCATTTTTAGTCATTCTTTACTGTTTCTAATATGACTGAAACTGTAAAAAGATTGGAACTTTCTCTACATGGGAAGAGGAGAAGTTGGAAATTAATGATTGCTAGACAAATTTTGCAACAATCATCTGTTTCTAGTTCCACCCACATGCAGTGTCCAGGTGCCCCACTGCCTCCAGTATGCGGTTCCTCTCCTCACCCTGTGGGTGAAAATCAGCTGTGCTGGACATCAGCCCTGCATGCAGTTAACTTGCAGCTTCCTTAATAAACTAGGTCAATTTCCTCTCTCAGTGGTTTACAGAATTTTATTAACTGATCCTTCTAATGTTCTCTCTCTCTCTCTCTCTCTCTCTGTCTCATCGTGTATTTAAGTTACTTTTTAAAAAGACCTTTCCCTAGCATTGCAAGATTTCAGGAGAGAAGGCGTGCTCATAGGATCATTGACTCCAAAATATTCCAAATTCTTCAATATATCTTAGCTTTTCTTTTTAAAATTACTCTTCCTACATACGTTCATTTTATCTCAGTAATATAGTCATATACTATAAAATAGAATAATGAAAGGGAGAATCATAAAGTGTGGTGATTTGGATGTGGTTTGGTTCCTGTGTGTTAGGAGTGGTCCACAGTGAGGTGGTGGTAGGTGCCGGGGCCAGGTAGAAGGTCATGGGTCACTGTTCGTGCCATTGGCTGGAGTGAATGTCGATCTAGAAGGACCCTGGGTAATTAGCGTGAGTGTAGGTTTTTACAGGGTGCCCTGTCAACCATGTGATCACTCCCTGCCATTGTGATGCCATCTGCCACAGGGTCCTCACCTTTGCCAAGCAGAGATGAGTGCCAGGCTTCTGAACCTCCAGAGCCATGAGCTAGATAAACCTCTTTTTCTTTATAAAGTACGTAGCCTTGAATAGTTTGTTACGGCAACTACAAATGAACTGCTGTTGGGAACATATAGTTACAGTCTCTTCCTCTCAGAATACACCACTCAGAGGTAACCACATGTAACCACATCTGCAGTGTTATACCATGTACTTGAGATTCTCCCTATGGTTGCATCAAATTGAGGAAGTGCTGCTTACTATATACAATGAAGTTTTACCTTTTGTATATTCCTTCTATTGTCCTTCCAACTCTGACTAGCATTTGTCATTTTTATATTTATTTTGAAAAAATTGAGTAACACATTGTGTTCAGCAACTATGCTTGCTTTCATCTTTGGTCTTCCCATTAATTCTTCAAGTTGAAAATGTACATACCACAACTATGGTATTGAAACCTCTTCATTGGAGAAACAGCTGTTGATAAGAGCACTCCTTCTAAAGATACAACTCCCAGTCCATGTGCAAGAGAATTTGTCTAATCTAGGCCACATGCATGGTCTTCCCTCACATTCCACCAGCTGGCTAAAATCATGCCTCAGATGACTTTGCATTGTAAGCAGATCATCACTTTCTTAAGCAGATTTTTCTTTATTTAAAAGTGAATTTTACTTTTTAAGAAACTGATCCTGTTTAATTGCACATAGTTATGGGCACAATTTTATGTTTAAAACTCCAATTTGTCTTCCTTTTTTGCTGTCATGAACCATATATATTCTTCACTGTATCACTTATAATATTTAGTTCCTTGCTCACTCTGACTATGGTGTGGGTTCCAATCCATTTTTATTTTCCTCCTGTGGCTCCTCACCTACCTGTTCTACTAACTGCTTTTTTTTTTTTTTTTATTGCCCAGCTGCTCAGTGGTTATCCAGGGAACTGTTTTTAGTGGACTGGTTCCTGAGTTATTCCCACCATGTTTTGTATCCTATCTTCCTCATTTTTCTGAAGTATATCCTCAAATAATCTCAGAAATGGTACATGTGAAATAAAACTCCTTTATCTTTATGTATGTGAGATTATCTCTA
Source organism: Heterocephalus glaber (assembly GCF_000247695.1). The sequence continues at coordinate 21,293,030 of NW_004624763.1, read as the reverse complement.
TTTTGTTCTTTTGCTGATTGTTTAGCTGGGACTATAATTCTAGGCTTAAAAATCATGTTTTAGCCGGGGATTTAGCTCAGTGGTTCCATCGCTTGCCTTGCAAGCACAAGGACCTGAGTTCGATCCCTGGTACCCCCCCCAAAAAAATCATGTTTTTGCCTTAGAAATTTGAAAAAAAAGAAAGTAACAGTCTATTGTTTTCTAGCATTCTGTATTGCTGATTGGAAACTGGTTTTAGTCAGAAAACTTTGGTACTAATTCCTACCCTCTCACTGAGCTGGTTCTGAAATCTTACAAGTACACACAGTACTGCGGAATATTCTCAATTCCAGCCCAGCAGTAATGCCTCCTGTATGCTGCCCAGCAGAAACCCGGCTTCCTGGGGCCCTCACACAGCACTTGCCATTCAGGGAAAGTTTCTCACAGTGCTGTAGGAGTGATCTTTAATGAATTCCAATTCTATAAATAATCTCATATCCCTTGATAGTGATTAGTTTAGGAGTGGCCAAAGAACCCAATTCTGGGCAACAGAAGAACTTGTTGGAGACTTCGGGAAATCCTTCTTTGTTCTTAAGAGAGAATTATGGGAGATCTTGTTTTTCTCTCCTTCTAGAATTAGACAAGGGCAAATATTCCATTTCCTTCTCTGTCTTCCACTTTTCACAATGAGGAAAGCTACCTAAAATAAAGCCAACCCCCAGAAAAGTGTACAGCAAAGAGACTTGCAGTCAAATAAAGTGGAAGCTTGACCTACTAGGCTCAGGATGTTCTATGCTTTTGGACTTCCTGTGCAGTAGGATTTTTTATTGTTTGGGACTGTTTGTTAGGTTTTTGTTACTGAAACCTGAAGTATCTTAACTGATGGAAAGCTGTAGAAAGATGAGTGTTTTATCTTGCATTCTTGAGTCATGTGGGCTGAGGAGGAGGAGTGGGAAGTATAGATGTGGAGTGTGAATTTCATCTTGTGTTCTGGTTGTGAAGTTTAGTAGACAGATTTTTAGTTTAGTCAACAGTACTATTTCCACCTTTGTTGAGCCTGCCAGTTGTAAATCTACCTCTTTAGATGTGTCATGTACACAGCACACCATCATCACTGTGACTACAGACAGCCTGGTTCAAATACTGGTTTGACTATTCCTTTTTTTTTTTGGTACTGGGGATTGAACTCAGGGCCTTGTGCTTTCAAGGCAGGCACCGGAACCATTGAGCTAAATCCCCGGCCTTGGTTTGGCTATTTCTTAGCCAGTTGATTTTTTGCACATTATTAAATGTTTCTATGCATCACTTTACTAAAGCAGAAACATAATTGTGTCTACTACTGACTCTAGTTGTGCATATTAAATGTATTAATATATGTAAAGGACTTGACATGCAAAAAGTGTTTTTTAATTATTAGCTACTAACCGATTACCCTGAATCTTTTGTCGTCTTATTTTGTACTAGCAGAACCATAGTCTTGTTCGCGCTATTGATGTCAAGGTAGTGCTAATTTTATGAGACTACCTTCCAGCTGGGTTTGGCTGTATGATGTTCAAGCCAACAGACTACAAACAGAAAGCTACCAGTGGAGCTTCATGGAAACCTAAAATACTGTTGCTCAAAAGCCAGGATGCATTTCCTTCTCCACTCACATGCTCCTATCCCAAATAGAACATGATGCTTGAGTATTGAAAGCTGTCTTGCAATCATAAGAACAAAAACTATATGCGTGGATGATGGTTGGAAAGGCCAACTCTGGTAGACCTCACTTGGCAGTCTGTATGAGTCCTGAACTGCCTGTGGAATTTCCACACAACCAGGGAGGGAGGAGATACTTGTTTTGTAAAGCCACTTTGGATTTTTGTTTCCAAGAGCCAAAGGCAAACTTAAATTTTACCCAAATGATCTCCCAGACTGGGTGTTGCTTTCTTATCTTTCAAAATCCTGGCTTTTGGAAGGCTATATTTTTTATTTGTACTTCAATATATCTCCTTCCTTTTGTATTTTAAAAATTGCTTAATAAAATATACACACTTTTTGAGTGACTTCTTCCCATCTTCCTTGCCTTTAAGGCCTGTGCCTTTTCTATCATTGTATTTGTTTCTCTGGAGAAAACACAATAATATCACCCACTCTGGGGACTATAAACTTTAAGCTCTTAGAGTCCACTGAATAATGTAAACTTGAGTCATTTATAGGAAAATGGATGCACCTTGAAACCATAATGTTAAGTGGAATAAATCAGACACATGCTTAAATGTCACATGATTTATCTTTTATGAAAAACCCAAAGTATAAACAAAGAGCAAAATAAAAGATGGATAATAGGAAGTAGGGAGAACCTTCTCAAAGCAGAAGGGGCCAGGAGATGGAGGGGGGACGGTGGGGCATGAAAGGTGATGAAATGGGAATTAAGATGTGTTATAGATGCTTACCAACTCCACACAAGGAGTGTGAGCATTACGCACTGCAAGCACTTACTGAGAAAAATAAACAAAATGCATGCTGTAAGAAGTGCCCAGATGTCAGCTGTGGAGGTGGGTGAGGGCTCCGGAGACACGGAGAGTGTGCATATCCCTGTGCTGGGCATTTGCATATGATTAAATTACTGTACCACTTGGGAATTTTATTGATCACTTTGCCTCTTTGTTCTCATTAGTGATCATTAAACTTTTTTAAGTTCTAAGTTTGATGTCTCTGTACTGCTAAATATCACTTTACTGTATCTTAGACTGTGGATTTCTAAAGAGTAGGGGCTTTGTCCAAATACTTGATCTGTGTGGTTTTTACTCACCTAGACAGAACTTTAAAATGTTCTTGGTAATGTTGACAATTTGTCAAATGTTGAGATGAATTTTGCTTATTACCTTTTTTGCTCTGATATGTCAAAAAGCTCCATACCAAAGTCACGTCTTTGGAACCAGTTGCATTGAGAATTCCTAACCTGGATGTCTGGACGAAGACCGTTCACCCGCTTACTATGTTTCTGGCAGTTGTGGGAAATACTCCAGTGTGTATTTAATCCAGTATGGAATATTGGTTTAGGATATTGAGAACATAGATGCTTATTAGAATATTTGGTGGAAGGATGTTTTGAATTATTCAAGAATATTGGAAAATTTAGTTCATGACTAGGTGATTATGTATATAGGATTATACAGCTTCATTCACATATTCTCCATAATGTAATATTTAAATGACTAAAGACCTAAATAGATGTCACAATAATATTTTTTGTTTCAGTTGTATTCTAAAACCAGTTTTTATCTATTTAACTTTTAAGCCCCGCTTTCCTGTAAAGATCCTACTGTCCTTTTGGCATACAATGTCCTGTTCCCCAGTTTTCCCAGGCTGGCAGGAAACAGCCCATCATGGGTGACTAAACAGGACAACACAGCCCTGATGACTTCCTCCATCAGAACCCAGCCTCATCAACGTTCCCTTTTTTGAAATGGCGAGGGAACAACTCCCTTTCCAGTGAAATATAACAAAACTCAGACTTGCCTATGTAAAATTAAATCTATATTGTAGCTCTGCTATGTACCTGACTACTCCTCGGGATTACTCCTCCCGAAGAGCAGTCATGGAAACAGTCTAATTTTGTCTTACCACAAAATGATTTCAAAATGATTCAGAGTAGAGGTTTATTTAAAAGCTGATAACTTTGTGAGAGCCAGTCGTTTATAATATACTGTTAACTATTATGATCATAACTTTACATTTAGTAATGTGACATGGAAGGAGTATAAGGAAAGAAAACTAAGAGAAAGGATGTTGATGTGAGGTTTTCATCATAACGGAGGAGAAAATACTGACCGAACTATAAATTTGGCCCGCAGCAATTCACTGACTGAACTCCATCCCTTCAGCCAGTCATCAGGTATGCTTTGTGAATATTCGTGATACTCCAGCCTGTCTTCAAAGGCGTGGATACAGGGAGAGAGAGAGAGATTTAAAGCTGTGCTCCTGGGAGAAAGATGACCGCAAGGCCAAACCTCAGCACACCGCGCGCAGGCCAGAGGCGCCGGGGGCTGACAGCTGGGCCTCTGCCCGCAGGGACGCCCCATCCTGACAGCCAAGCCGAGCCTCAGAGTAAACCACGCCAGGGTGTGGGGGCGAAGCCGTGCAAGCCTGCGTCTTCCCACTGTGTCGGCCAGACCTGTGCGCGGGGCGCCTCTGGGGCGAAGCCGTGCAGCTGTGATCCCTGCTAGTGATCTCTCTGCAAGGTCGGGGACCGAAGCGCCCTGGGCCTCTGCACAGCACGACTGCGGGCTGGCCGAGCTCAGCTCAGCGGAAGTGTGAAGGCCCCGAGAGCAGGCGGATACCAATAAGCGCCCAAAGCGATGGAGATGCCCACAGGAATGAAACTAACGCCTCAGTGACTTTTCCTGATTCTTCTCTTTCCTGAGGCTTCATTTAAGATGGAGCCTTCATTTTTAACAATGTGAAGTGATTTCCCAACGGAAAACTTGAGGCGAAACAATAGTTTTTACATAGGTAAAACAGAAAGAAGCGCTTTCTGAGGCAGCCTCTAAAGGCGTGCTCTGTCCGCCTTGCTGTTCTTGCTCTGCAGCCAGGCATTTATTATAATCCGCAGAGGACAGCAGTGTCTTGAACTCAGCAGAAACGGAAGCAAGGGAAGATCTCAGTTTATTATACACCGACTTAAGCATAATTGTGCTCAGTGGAGAGTAAGGAAAGCACATTTGATTTCTAGCATAAGTGTGTAGATCCTGATCAGGAAAAGCTTCGTAAACACCATTTTCCACTCTGTTAATATATAACTTAAATAACAAATGCGTTAATGGAGTTATTTTTTATTAATGCATGAGTTATTGCATGAATCGCATTTCCACTAAATCCATATATTGACTCTTAGTCTCCCGTGTTTCAGAATATGACACTGTTTACAGGCAGATTCTTCACCGAGGTAATTAATTCAGTTAGGAGGAGGCCCTTGGGAGGGCACACGCTGTGCTGGTCCTTTCAGGAGGGGAGGTTTGGAGACAGAGTGCCCAGAGGGAGAGGACCTTTGAAGAGGAAGGCAGAGTAGAGATGACGCTTCTATAAGTCGAAACTACCAGAGATTTCCAGAAAAATACAGGAACCTAGCAGGGAAGCATGGCCCACTTTTCTCCCAACCCTCAGGAGGGGTCCAGCCGGCCAACTCCATGCCTTCCACTTCGGGGGCCTCCTTAACATCCAGCACCCTAGCACGCTGCCACACTGGGTCCTCGAACGCTCTCTTCAAAGTGTTGCATACTGCTCAGACTCCTGGTGTCAGTAATAAAAATGACAGCCAGCTTGGGTTTTTTTATTGTGACTGTTGAACATATTCCAAGCTCTGTTTGATCAGCTTGGACTTCATAGGATGAATGGGGAATGAGGAAAGATTTCTCATTTGGAAATAGTAATTGTATTATTTTATTAATATAATTAATGGTAAGTATATTTTATTAAATCACTGAGGGTTTTGGAATGACTTTATCTGAGCTAATATTATTTAACATAATAAAGAAAATATTACCTTGAAGTACATTGCTGCTCCAACAAAATCAAAATCTAAGCTTTAGGGTTGGAAAGCAACGCAGAACTCCTGCTTAGGGTGCAGCAAGTTTCCTGAAGACCACTGCCCACTCTAGCTTAGACATGAGTCTGCACGCTTGGTCTTCATGTCTTGGCAAACGTGCAATTGCTTCACTGCCCCAGTGTGTCTATTAATAATGTTTATTATTCACAAATTATCATGATTCACAAATTAATAATTTGTCATTGGGCTCACAGACCACCTGGCCTTGAAAAGCCAGTCACAGATCTCAGAGAGGACACGGATACTGCGCCCCCAGATGCCTCAGTCTATGGAGGAACACTGTGTTATTTCCTACAGGGAGGACGTGGATAGGAGCTTATTCCATATGTGCAAGAAAAATCGAGACAGCTGCTACTGATGAGGGTAGGAACTGTGGCACAGGCTATGCTATGTATTCAAAAAACTGTCTCTCCTTCCTGGTCACATAACATGGTTGCATATCTTCTTGTCCCTTGTGGTTAGGTCAGGGAACACGTGACTTAGTTTGGATGGTGTACACTGTTCAAATGAACTAAAAGATGAATGCATGTCTGCCCCGGAGTCGCAGCTGGATGGAGCTTCTCAGGAAAGCTGATGGCCTGGTATCGGCCCACGCTGTGTGTGAGAGATGAACACAGACTGAGCTGTTAACCACAGCACAGCCAATCCCATCCTGCCAGAGACAGCTGCCCCAAGGGCACTGCAGCCGGCGGCCCAGATTCTGCTTTTCATCCGGTGTTCACAATAGTGTGCACTCGTGGTGGGTTTCAAGGGCAATTTCACTCAGACCACAGCCAGACGTCTCACCTGATCTGGCAGTCCACCAGGAACACATCTCCCAAGCTGCTAGGCGCTATACCTATGTCACTGTTTGCATCTCTACTTACCAGAGCTCACCTTTCCTCAAAGGAGTATACAAAACAACATGTTCTCATTTCATAAAATGCACAACAATTGATTTTATCCTATAGCCAAAGAGTTTTAAGTTGCATACTCAATCTACTTGATGTCTCTATACATCAGCCTTTCCAGACTCCCTGAGTTCTATTTGTTTCGCCGCAGGGACAGTGCTCGGCATGTGGACCTCTACTTCCTGCACCCTGGAATGGAGATTTAGGTGCCCATGCTGAGGAGAGCACAGCGAGAGGAAACAGATCCTCGTTTTGATTGCCTGTGCTCTGGCATCCTTTTCACTTATTCTCCCTGACATTTGCTGTGATAGATGAACAGGAGGAGAAAGGAGTTGAAAATGTTGCTAAAGTTAGAACCGGTGATGAGTCTAGCGCTTGCCAAAGGCTCCGCTCTCCTCCCTCTCCTGCTCCCAGTGGCCACAGACCTGCGATGCTATTGGCTCATTTTACTTCTGGAACAGTTGCCTGTATTTTCCCAGACTGATTTATGGGACTATTTATGTAGGATGAAACCTTTTCCATATGCATTATATTTTTTCTCTTTTGTATTTTTCCTTTGGACTTTGTTCTTGTGGGGTTTTTTTTCTTTGTATTTCTACATAAAAGGATTTATCTACTCTAAGATTATAAGAAATATCTACCTATTTTACTTAATTTATATACTTAAAATTTTAACCCATCTGGACTTAATTTTTACTTAAGCCATGAGATAGAATTCCAATAGATTTTTTCTTTGAGTGGCTGAGTGGTTGTTTTGGAGATATATTTTGAGTAACACAGGTTTGCCTGCTCTTCTGTCAATTTATTATTCTTTCATCAAACTCCTACTTGTATTTTTTTTGTTGTTTCCAGAATCTCTCTTTTCATCTTTATTTAAAAATATAACCAAATGTAGATTGGATTTTCTTCGGATTTTCCTCTCACAAATTTAATTATGTTTTATTTTGCTGACATCTTTTCATCTGCCTTACATGTTGGTTTTCCAGGATTTTATCCATAGCCACTTTCATTGTTATTTTTCATGTCTTTTCTAGAAGATCTCATCTACTTGCACGATTCCACATAATATCCATATAGAAAGGACTCCCAGATTATATCTCTTTCTTTGGGCTTTCTCCGATATGTCAAATTATGTATATCTCTCCTATTACATCTCTCTCTTTCTCTCTCCCTTGCTAGCCTGCGATCATCTGACACTCAACATATCTAAAATGGGAGCTCATTATTCCTATTGTCTCCCTCCTCTTCTAGCCTCAATCTGTTTTTATTTTTTACTTTCCTATTTAGCCAATAGAAGCACTGCCTGTCCCATTGCATAGGGTGAGAAACTTAATTTATAAGTTCTTTATGCATTTCCTTTATCATTATTGTATGGGACAAAATGTCTGACATACTTTTCCACCACATAAAGGAGGAAGTGGTTTGTTTGGCTCACGGTTTCAGAGATTTCAGTCCATGTTGCGTGGTTCCATTGCGCTGGGTCCAAGGTGGAACATCACGGTGGAAGGGGCTGGTGGAGCACAGCTGCTCACTTCATGTTAGCTGGGGAAACAGAGCACAGGGAAAGAGCACCAGAGAGGAAGAGAGCAGAGGACATAGTCCCCAGAGTCACACATTCGTGGATCACCTGGACACACCCACAAGGGTGCTTTATTCATCTAGGCATCTCTCGAGCCAATTGAGTAGACAATCAAACTTGACCATCATAGTTGTCACAGTAACTGTAGCTAAGACATATTTCAAATATACATCCATGTCGCATCTTTTAATTCAGGACTTGCTTCTTGTTGAGTCCATGACCAAAGGCTCCATACTAGTTTCACTTTCTTCAGTGTTTGCTTTCTTGCGCACACAGCCTTTCCCAGGTTGAAAAGGTATCGTCTAAAGCACAGATGTGGATTCACCCCTCCCCTGCTTGCAGGCACTTCACATCTCAACAGTGTCCCATCCGTTAGTGTTCTGAACACTCATCCTCACTCCCGGTCCTAACTCTTCTGGCCTGGGCTTGCATTACAAGCCCTGGGTTACAACTTTTCTGGGCCGCTCCTCTCACACCAGTCATGCTTACCCCTTCACACTTGCAGGCCCTTGCCTTCAGACCACTTTCCTCCTTTGTCCAGTGGATTAGCACTTGATCATTATTCTTGCCCAGTCTGGTTGCCTGTCTTTCTAGTATTCTTCTTTCCTTCCTCATGAAAGAATTCCATTTTGTCGTCTTCATTCCCTTTTAACTTTCATAATCACATCCATCAAAAAATGTTACTGTTTCTTAGTTGAATGGCTACCCTCAGGGACAGAGTGCTTTTCTCATTCATTTGTGTATCCACAGCACCTACCAAAGACCATCCCATACAGTGTGTGTTCAGAAATAGTCTCTCAAATTGAATTTAAACTAGAGGAAAATCTCTGGTGGCATCTTTTTTTTTTTTTTGATGTAGCAGCATCCATTCAACTTACCACATCCAGATCGATTTTGTTTTGGACAAATTACCTCTTCATTGTGGAGTATTGTTTGGATGAGGGAATAATCCCAGGTCTCTCTCTCCCAATTTGAGTTAATGGACTCAGTTTCTTCTCTATGTGTCCAAGGAATGGCATGCGAATGACATAAGACTCAAATTGAATGATTTAAGGAACAGAGTTAATTATGTGATTTCAGAAGAACTCCCCGGAGCACCATCATCTCTTTCCCATCAGCAGCTGCTGCAGGGTTAGCGATGAGACTGAGCTTGAACACCTTCTTGACCTGGCCAAGCTTCCTGTGTTTCTTAATGATATGTCGGCTTTTCAATGAGTTCTGACCGTGCTATTTACAGTTAGAGACTCTGCACACCCTGGCTCCCATACTCTGCTCTCCTTTCTTCTGTACCCAGCACTCACTGTTTCTAATATAGTATGGCATTTATTTCTCTGCTAATCTTCAGACTTTTTCCTGTTCACTTCTTGCATATTGTACATTTTTCCATCTGTGTACTTTTACTCTCTCTGTTTTTATATTTAAAATATGTCTGTTGCTCATAGACAACACACAGGAGAATTGTAGTTTTTTTTCCATCTTGACAACTTTGGCTTCTTAAACTCTTCTTTGAAGAGTTTATTCCACTAAAATTAAATACTGCCATTAATACAGCTGGATTTAGATCTTTCGTTTTATTATTTCTTTTCTGTCTCTTCTATTTTTTGTTCTCTTGTTACTGATTTCTACCTCCTCTTAGATTATTAGCATATCTTTAAAAATTTACTTTGTCTTATCTGTTGGCTTTTCAGTTGTGGCCATTTGCATAGGCTAAATGTTTATTCCAGGGATGAAAATATACCTCATTATCCATTCCCTTTCTCTCTAAAGTCTATATTGTGCTACTTCACGTAAAATACAGAAACATTGGAACGGTATTGGTCTATTAACAATCCAGATCACTTATGTTAAAATGGTCATACATCTATATTATAGTGCCACAAGACGTTATATGTTTTGCTTTAAGTCCTCTAATACACTTTAGCAAACTAAATGGAAAATAAGACACTGTTTTTGTATTTATCCAGAAGGTACTCATTTTTAATGTTCTTCATCCCTTTCTGAAAAATTCACATTTCCCTATGGTATCATGTCTCTTCATACTAACTTCCTCCATATTTTGTATATGTAGTTAGGCTAGTGACAAAGTTTGTAGTTTTGTTTTATTTGAAAATGTGATTATTTCTTCTACATTCTCAAAAAAAAAATGTGTTCACTGGATACAGAATTCTACATTGACCATGCTTTAGTCATTTGTAAATGCAAACATACTGTTCTTCCAGTCACTCACATTTTTAAATGAAGAATCAGATATTCAAATTATTTTTCTCTTCTGTGTAATGTGCCTTTCCTCTTGCTGTTTGCAAGATTTTCTTTTTTTTTCCCCCTTTGGTACAGGGAATTGAACTCGGGACCTTGTGCTTTCGAGGCAGGCAGCAGAACCACTGAGCTAAATCCCTGGCCCTCAAGATTTTCTTTTTATTGGTGGTTTCCAGAAATGTTTTCTTCATTTTGTTACTGTTTTCAGGTCACCAGGGATCCTGACTCTGTAAAATATGACTTTCATAAAATTGGGACGGTTTTTGTTGTTCTTTATTGGAACATTTGCTGTCCTTTTCACCCTTCTACCTGTCCTTTCGCTCTGGTTGCACACACATCTGAACTGATATTATCCAACGGGCGCTCTCTTCCTGTTTTTCAACGATTACTATATCATTTCTACTGTCGGGGCAGGGATCATTACTTATATTTTACTGGTGTGTCCAATAACTAGAAACTGCATTTAGCTTATAACTTAGTTTATATGAAGAGCCTGAAAATGTTAATAACTAAAAATAGATGCGTATCTATGGAAAAACATAAAAATCATTGAGGCACAAGTTTCCCTTGAATAGAAAAATTTAAAGTTTTTAATTATTCCTAAATTAATCTACAAATGCAATGAAATTTCATTTCAAATTGAAACTGTATTTTTCATGGTCATTTATAAGCTCAGTCTCCAAATTCTTAAGGAAGACCAAATAGCCAAGGAAAGCTGAGAGAGTTTTGGAAAAGGTGAAGGCTCCTTTCCTGATTGATTAAATGATAGCAGGAAGTCAAATAATTATTTTGGTGTACACTTTGCACCCAAAAATACCAACAAAACACAAAATAAAGGCAAGACAAGAAGTGGGCCACAATAGATATTTAATTTTCAGCAGACAATCATAAAATCAGTGGATTCTTTAATAAACAGTAACAGCAAAGTCAGTCACCCAATGTAAAACTGATATTTTATTACTTGTCTCACCAAACATACCATACAGGGAGATAAAAGGTTTATTATAGAAAAATTTAAAATTAAAATTTTAAAACAAAATAATACATACATTAAATACTTGTAGAATTCTGTGGTCAAAAATTTCTGGAAGTAGAAATCAACAGTACAAAATTCAAAGAAAACTTACAAATTTTGCCTCCTTAAAATTCCAAACAGCTGAATGTCAAAAGAAAATCCAAATATATTTTCAGTGCATATAAACAAAATTGGATTTTTATCTCGACAATACTAGAAACCTGTGAGGAACAGACACAGAACCCAGTACAACGAGGGGGAGCAAAAAAAAATGATAAAAAAATTTCATAGATGGAAAAATACATGTAAAAATCCATACTCAACATTGAAAAGATGTGCCATCTCAGCAGGATTGGGATGACACCTTTGAAAAGGTTTGTCATCCATTCATGTTCATCAAGTTGGCCATAGACCAATCCCAAGAGAACCAAGATCTGACAATTGTGTAGACTTCGAGACAGCATACTGTTGGAGGAGCGTAAATTAGCCATTCTTAGGTAGGAATTTTTCACTGTCTAGTAAAGTTGAAGATGTACATATATTGACTGCCAGCAATTCTAGTACTTCATCGTAAAAACCCAGTAGTTGGGCATGAAAAGACATAAGCAAAAATGTATACAAATATTTACATTAGTGTGATTTGCAGTAACTTACAAGGTCAACATATGACACTACATAAAATGCAATATCATTATACAAAGGAATGTTATAAAGCAGCTTAAAAAATTAACTAGAGACATGTATCTCAACACAGACAAATGTGAAAACATAATATAAATTAAAGTGTGGATGGATAGACACAGTATAGTGGAATTTAGGTAGAGGAAAAAGCAATATTATATATTTTTATGGGTTTTGTGCCCATGTCATGAATATACACAAACTTGCATGGAAATGACCAAATTCAAGAGTAGTTATCCGTGGACAGTGAGGTGAATGATATCCCAGAGTAGATTCACAGTGGAGTATGCTGCTTCCTAAATAGCTGCCATGTGCATGGATATCCATTATATTATTGTACATTTATTTTTGTATGACTGAAATAGTTCATTAAAAATGGGGAAAATAAAACTATCTGCATGATAGAGTTGGCTTGGGAATTAAATGAGATAATGCACATAAATATCTGGTAAATGATCAAAGTTGGTGAGATGGCGGTTGGTTTTCTATCCAGTAACAATAACCAGTTAGAATTTGTAGTGAAAAATGCAACATCAAAATATCTTGAAATATTGATGAAGGAAAACATTAAAAATTAAATCAGACCTATATTGAAATTCTGATTATTATTGTGATAGATAAACACCAACATAAATGAATGGGAAGATAAAAACTTGTGCTCCAGATAAGATTGAAATTTGTAGAGATGTCACTGCTTTAAAAATCAATTTATATGTTAATAATATCACACACAAAATTTAAAAGCAAATCACTAACGGGAAAGTATATTTATGAAGAATTTGGGCAAAGGGATAGTTTAATAATAAAAACAAATAAATATGGAAAAAAAAGGCTAGAAAAAAATGAGCAGATAATATATAAATAATGAAATAACAAATAGCCAATGAACATAAAACAATGTTCAATCCTAGTAGTAATCAGAGCTGTAATATTAAAGGAGCAATAAGTTTCACTATGTCAAATTAGCAAGCATCTTAGGACGAGGAGGGACATTCTATTAATGTCAGTAACACTTCACTCCGTAAAATCAGTCAATCTGCCGAAACGTTCAGTATTTATGTAGTACATTTCTTTACCATTCTATATTCAGAGTATCCTCTCATATCGAAAATGCTAGACAATAACTTATCTTTCTCTTTGCTTTTTAAGTATGGTCATATCATTTACATTTAGTTCTTTATCTAAAATTTATTTTCATGGGCCAGGGATTTAGCTCAGCAGTTTCGCCGCCTGCTGCGCAAGTCCAAGGACCCAAGTTCGATCCTGGTACCAAAAAAAAAGGAAAAAATTTCTTTTCAAGGATGGCATGAAGGGGAGGTCCAAAATTTTTGTTTTTTAAATGTTCTCAATATCATTTTGAAAACAATCCATCCCATTTCCATTAATGTATGAAACTGCTTTTATCATATTTTAGTTCTCATAAATCTTTTGTCCATTTCTTATACTTTTTTACATCTCAATTTACCCATAACTTTTTAGAAATTGTAAAGTAACACTCTTTGTGGAAGTTTGGAGAAACACTAGGTCTTAGAGATGACCATACCTGCACATCAGGGCTGCCCTCCAAGTAGGGCCGTGTCCTCTGAAGGTATGTGTTTGACACCCAGAGCTGTCGCTGGGACCAGCCTCAGCAGAGACACAGCTGTGTGCTTAGTTCTCTTCCGGTACCAGTGGCTGACAGGGTCCTCGGTCCTATTTCAGTGCCCAGCTTCAATCAGAGCAGCGTTCCTTCCCTCTTATATTCTGTTTGGCAAAGTTTTCTGTTGTAAATAGAAAAATGTTTAAAAATGGGCAACAAATTGTTTCTGTTTCAGCCTTTAGATCTTTGATCCATTTTGATTTTATTTTAGCACATAATGAGAGAAACAGGTCTAGATTCAATCTTTGGCATGTGAGTAGCCCATTTTCTCAGTACCATTTATTAAAGAGGTCATCTTTCCTCTAATGTATGTTTTTGGGCCCTTTATCAAAGATCAAATAGTTGAATGTGCTTGGGGTTTTTCCGCATCCTCTATTCTGTTCCACTGAACCACGTAACATCGATAAAATTCTTGAAGACATAGGTGTAGGTGAAGTCTTTCTGAACAGACCCCCAGTAGCACAAGCAATAGGACCAAGAATCAACAAATGGGATCATATCAAATTTAAAACTTCTGCACAGCAAAGGAAACAACCAACAGAGCGAGGTGACAGCCTACAGAGTGGGGAGAAATATTTACCAGCTACTTATTAGAAAGATGACTAATGTCTAAAATATACAAAGAACTCAGTAAAAAGACCCCACCCAGAATAACAGCTCTCATAAAAATAGACAACTTCTTCTCAGAAGAAGGACTACAGAGGGCCAGTATATGTAGAAAAAGTGTTCAACATTGCTGACCGTCAAATGCACATTAAAGTACATTTCCGTCTTAGTCTAGAAATTCCATCTCACCCCAGAAAGAATGGCCATCATCAAGAAATCAAATAATGTCAAATGCTCATGAGGCTGCAAGGGGAAAAAGAAACACTTCTATTGCTGATGGGAATGTAAACTAGTACAACCACATTGGAAGTCGATACGGGGATTCCTCAAAAACTAAAACTAGAAATTCCCTTCTATCCATCTATTCCCTTTCTAAGTACCTTCCCCAAAGAGTTAAAGACACCATATTCCAGTGATCCATGCACACCCATGTTTATAGCAGCTCGACTCATAACAGCTAAGTCTTGGAAACGGCCTGTGTGTCTATTGACAGATGAATGGGTAAAGAAAATGTGGTAATTATACACAATAGAGTACTGCTCTGCCATAAAGAAAAACGTGAGTCATTTGTAGAAAAATTAATGTGCCTTGTGATCACACTGTTTAGTGACATATGAGCTTGACTATTGCATGGGGCCAGTGAGGGGCATTCTCTTCAGGTTGTTTATGATGGGGAATGTCCAGCAGTCTACCTCAAACTGGAATACTGGTGTCAGTGAAAGAGCGCAGGTGACGGGTGGGGAGACAGACCAGGCCCAGTTAGTAAAGCACAGGCCCTCACGGCATTGCCAGGGACGCAGTCAGCACAGGGAGTAAGAATGACAGGAGTCTTCAGTGAACTAGGATTGAAAGGACCCAGCAACTGATGCCAGAATATCTTTATATATTTTATACATTCCTAAATAAATGCCAAACTGCTTATACTGTCCATGTTTATTAGAAGGAAAGTGCTTAAGGCACTAATCTTCCTTAGGTGATCTAGTCCAGTTCTTGACTTCAATGCTTAACAACAGTGGAGTCTGGGGACATGACTGACCTCTGAGAGGCAGTTTCAGTGTCTTTACCATCCAAGAAAGTAGGAGAGATACCTTCCCCATAGGCCTGCTGGAAACATGGAATGAGTTAGCATCTTCACAAGGTGCTATGAAAACTTTGTGAATGCTGCTGCCCAGTGCCATCCCAAAGAAAGGAAGGCGCAGAAAAACATAGCACTGTGTCTGCATCCACCTTATTCACCCAGTCTGGCACAGGAAG
Organism: Heterocephalus glaber; assembly: GCF_000247695.1. The sequence goes on along the minus strand of NW_004624763.1, from coordinate 21,277,541 downwards.
GTCAGCATTGGAGAGTGTGGAAAACACAGAGAATGAGGACTTGACCCAGATACCTAGGTTGAGAACTGGGGCCCACTGTGTTCTACAAGTTCTACAACCTCAGAAAGTGGGGAGGAAACAGGACAACTTCCAGCTCTTGGGGATGGACCCTGAGGTTTACCCAGCAACCCTAGGGGACCCACGGGGACTGCAAGGAGTAATCATAGCAATCTGAGAGGCCCAGCAGCCCAAGCAAAAAAGCTCAGTCAGAATGCACAGATTGTACAAGCCACAGAATGACTTTTAGAAAGGAACCATTGGCTGCTGGAACATGATCATCGTGCTTAGGTACAATCAAGCGCAATTAAAAGTATAATTTCCCAGTGTAACCTATTTCTGATAAATTGGAGAAAAGGATGTTCACTGTAGACAGCCAAATTCATGACCTAGGAGATGCAAAGGAAGATAACGATAAAAGAACAAAGGAAAAAGAGTTACTGTCATTTAGGCATTTTATATGAAGGAGACACATACACAGCCTGGAAATAATTTTGAAATCTAAGACAAAGAGAAACATACTTTAGATCCAAGTTAGCTATAAATGCAAAGAAATCATATTAGCATCAGACTTCTCATCTGCAACATTTGAAGACAAGACAGTGAAATAACATCGCTTAGTACTGTTGGCAAAGACTGAGACCTGTCCAGCTGGCACATACTCATGAGGGTGAAAGTCAGATGTTTGTAAAATATATAAAACATATCATAAATATATATGAATATATCATTTGTAAAATATATCACTCATCATGCTTTCTGGGGAAAATAATGGTGGAAGGGCACCAACTAAAACAAAAAACAGCAGAACCAAAGCTTTACAATTGAAGATGAGAAAAAAGTGAAGGTCAATAAATTGTTTCTTTTTATAAATAGTTGATATAAATGCCTAGGAATGGTTGCTGTCAGTTGGTAGCTCTATGCTGAAAGGAAATGTTCGATAACAGTCTGGAGATAAATGCCTTAACTTCCCTGAATGCATCTTGATGTCTTGAGGTGGAGGCCAGTGTGCTGGAAAGCACCTTCGGGTGAGGGAAGGGCCACAGCGGTGAAATGCACAGCACTTTGGGGCGCCCTCAGCGACCCGTCTCATTTGGTGAGTTTTCTGCTTTTCAGGTCACCGTTGAGTCCCTTCCTGCCCGGACCCACATGGCTCCCAGCACTACAAACACAGCACACATGTCCCACCCTGTGAGCACCCGAGACTGTCGCAGGACCATGAGGCTCATTCCACAGATGGAGATGGGCGTCTGAGTCCACACCTGGCCTGCAGCTGGCCAGGCCCCGGCCCCGGGCAGCAGCCTCCTGTGAGTGTCGTGTTGGGGAGTCCTCCGCAGAGAACCCTCCCCCACTGCCTGTTCCCATCGACTCGGTCACCCTCCCTGGGCCTGTGCAGTCCCTGGGTGACTCTAGGCACCCAGCCTTCCACTCTCCCTAGGTCCCCTGGGCCACCCAGTCTCTAGCCCTGGCTGAGCGCCTCAGTCTCCCTCTTGCCCCAGGCAGACCTTCAGCTCAGAGAAATTGTCAGGACCACAAGTATTACTGACAGCCACAACAAAGCTGGGCCGGCTGACTGGCTTTCCTGAGGAGGCCTAGTCTTCGCTGGAAGCTGGAGAACAGCACCTTTGTCAATATGAGAGGCAGCCTAGGGAGCAGGCGCCTGCCACTTCCTTAACCACCCGAAGGCATTCGGTGAACGTGTGTTCCAAAATAAACCTTGGGCAGGCACTTACGATTTTTAAAAACAATCTTTTAAAATTAGAATTATTTTCATTCTTACAAAATTCAGTTTAAAAAATGTTGTGAAAGGAAGAACTACCGCAGAGCCAGATTATGAACTTGCTCAGAGCTAAGGGCGGAGATTTGGGACACCAAGGCTGAGCTAGACCAGTGGTCTAGGGCTGGGAGTCCTGGTCCCCCGGCCTGGGGCAGAAGACAGGAGGGAGGGGAGAGCAGGAAGGTGAAACCAGGGACCTGAAATGCACTTCTGGAGGAGAGAAGAGGAAGGAGAATTGCATGCTGAGTAAGGAAGAGCAGAGGAGCCATGGGAGGAAGAGCCCAGGACAGAGGCTGGGTCACAGCTGGGGAGGGATAGGACTCCCAAGACGAGAGGCAGTCAGACCATGGGACCCCGTGCAGACCAGGGATGGGTGGAAAACAAGAATGAGGGTAGGGATGGTCCCTGTGTGGGACAGAATGGGCAGTGAAGAGCACAAGGAAACAGCTGAAGGCCCACGCTGAGGAAGGAGGGACTTAGGGAGGCACTGCAGGAGGCAGTGTCGGGAGACAGGGCGGGCCAGGGAGACCACAGGGAAGGAAGCCAGAGTCACCAGAGTAGGGCAGCAGAGGGCACCCAGACAGGGAGCCCTGAGGCCAGAGCTGATCCTTCACAACCACTGAGTGAGGCTGGAGCCTCATCTGGCCAGGAATGGAAACACTCTGCAACACCAGTGGAGTCAGTACTGCCCCTTGCAAAAACTCAAGACGAAATGCATGGGTCCAGAGTGTTGAGCATTCAGATGTATATTCTTGGAGTTTTTATAACCCTTTATAACCATCACGTTCATGTCCTTTTGCATTTTATGTAGTTGGTTTATAGGCAAGCACAAACATTGGGGAAGAAGAGGTGATTGTTAAGAGACCAGCATTGTGTCTGAGTATGTGCCTTTCTGGTTGAGCAGTTACCTTGCACCTCTGAGAAGAAATGATGGCCTTTAATGATGCCATATTACATATACTGTATTTGGAAGGGTTTTAAATGTCTTAGCTGGTAAGACTGGAGAATATAGGGTGTTAATATGTCCTTAAAATTTTAACAGCTACCTACCCTGAGTCCGGTCTGACCATTAAATCATCCTAGAACCACAAATCTGATTCCAGAAATAAATCTAAAAGAAATAATTACCATTCCCACAGGTCCATTAGTAAGAGTGGGCCAGTGATTAAGCAATTGTCCCTCAGTGCCAAGCCAAACTCCACAGTGGGCTTGGAGGCACGAGGGCTAATGCTCTGCAAATTACATTTCTCCACTGCCATCTGGCCCTCTTCTACTTGGCCAGTAGTAGGGCACTGGAGGAAGCTGAAAGGCAGAAGAGGAAACAAAGAACTTGCTCCTTCCTCTGTCCTTGCTATCCCTGCCAGCTCGACCCCACCGAAGCCTTCTCCCCCCATTTCCAAAGATCATTTGCTCCAGAGTCAGATCCTTCAGCTCTGAGTCCACTTCGTGGGTCTGAGGGGCTCCCTGACTTGTGGGGTGTTCAGTCTGGCCGTGGCCTGGGCCGATCCTCGTGGTGGCCCTCTGTGGGCCTTCTAGGCACTGCTGGTCCTCAGCCTTCCTCCCTGGGTGGCACCCTGTGGATGGCAGCTACTCCCTGGAGTTAGGTTCTTGGTGCTGCTTCAGGGTCGCCATGTTCCTCGCCGGCCCTTCAATCCTTAACGTCCAGTTTCTTATACAAATTTTTCTCTGGCAGAAAAACTCATACAGTTGTCTTTTCATGACCCAATTCTGACTCATGCAGAGAAGTTCAAGGTCTTCTGTAGGGAACTTTATAGGACATGTCTCAAAATTCCTCTTAAATCTCCATCTTTCCAAAGTAGCTTACTCCCTGCAGTTGTTAAAAGTTCGTCCACTCTGCCACCCAGCTGTCCCGGTTTATGTTTCACTTCCGAGGGTCATCAGTCCCCTTAATCCACCACACCCAGGTATGGATTTCAGAAGTGTGGCTCTGGGGCTCCCTCCCCCTGTGAAGCCACAGAAGAGGCTTCTGTGCTTCCCGCTGAATGTTTTCCAGTGCTTTTCTCGAAAATTAGCCTTCCTGACACTAATGGAAAAGAAAAGCCATCACCTTGTTAGGTAGCTTGGCTGAATCTTTGTGGTCTTCCATAAAAGGAAGCATAAAATGTATTTATTCACATGGTCAGAAGCCTCTCCTATTTATGGTATTTTTTTTCTTTCTTTTAAAAGCCAAATACTGTTCTTTTTGCTTTCTTATTTTAATGTAATATAAGTAGATATCAATAAAGAAAATATAAAAAGCACCCTTCTATGAAAAAATAAAACAATTTCATAACAATTACAGAGTAACAGTAGTTGTGTTCTTTTTCTTTCTCCCTGGACAAGCAGGATTCCTTTGGAATGCAGTGTCACATAGCCAGGTCACAAACATTGCTGTGGGCCCCTGTCTGAGAAAGCACACTGACACAGCGCTCTAACCCTGTCCTATCCCTTCTAGGTTTTGTGGGATAACATCACTAAGAACACCCCCTGACCACCAGTGTGGGCCCTGCCCACAGACTGGGAAGCATGGAGCAATCCACACGACCTATCCAAGTGGCCCTTGCAGTTCCGCTTGGGGTGGGGTCCTTGTCATCACAGCAAATTGGGAAGGTGTCACCCATGTTGTGTCCCTCCGCTTTCCCTAACAGGGTCTCTGGAGGGCAGAGTTTATCTCTTATTAGCTTGTTTCTTTCAGAAAGTATCTGCATAAGGACAGTCAATTGCATTTTATATGAAGACACAACCAAGTTCACTCTGATATGTTTACTTACTCATTTGCGATGGCCTAAAGGTCTCATCTGCATTATTCAGCTGAGAAGCAAGAGAGAGACTTTTTGTAAAAAATACAGATATCATCCCTTTCCTACAAGAAATGAAGAGTAGGTAATGGTATTTCCATATATTTAAATCTTTGACTTTCACAGGGAAGAATAATTCATTCTTGGTTGTTTTTTTTTTAAATCATGAGTCACTGAAATAAGACAGAATAGGGGTGAGGAGGCACATTTGGAATGGTGCTGTGAGGCTCTTCCTGAGCTTTCTCCTCAGTACATCAACTATAACTGGTAAAAATTCTGTGTGTGTGTTTGTATTTCCATTTAAGGTCTCTGAAACTGTCCTAAGGGCATACAGAAAATAGAAAAAATATTCCAGAAAGTCAAATAAAACTAAGATTTGGTAAGAAGAGTGAAAATGGGAGACCGGTAAATCATGATGTACTCTCCACCCCCAAGTCAGGGAAGGAAAACTTGTAATCTTGACAGTTGTTGCCCAAAACACAGGCTCCTCTGTCCCCGAGATTCCAGCCTGGAGTGCAGACTGCTCTCTGGCAGGAGGAGGCAGGAAGTGATACTTCAGCCTCTGAGTTCCACGTGGCAAAAGCTGTCTTCCAGGAAAGAGGGACCTAGAGGTCTTTGACTTCCTTCTTCCACTCAGAAAGCAAATGTTTAGAAATTTTGCTCAATTGAAGGAGACATGTCCTCTCCAAGATAGGCAAGAATGCTGAGCCCCAAACACCTCAAACCACACTCACTCTTCTGGCAGAGGTTCTGTACAGAAGGGTCAGTTTAAGAAGACAAGTGAAACTGCCCCCACCCATCTCCTGTCTTGTAGAACAGAAGCACCATGGTGGGAGAAGTGTGTGGTCACCATCCTCATTCCCAGCTGTGGAGCAAAGCCAGAGAGGTTTTGTCCAGGAGAGAGGTATAAGAAGAGAAAGTTTTATGGTTAACCCCAAGAGAATTGAATTTGCTTGGAAAAAAGAGTGAAATTCCAAGCCTGAAAGGTGCCATAAAAAAGTGAAGATTTGCAGGATAACCAATTAAACAGTCAATAACTCTATGCCAGCAACAAATTCAACTGTAGACCAGGTAAAAGTTTAATACAGAGAACCAAGTAAAGAATCAGATAAATCACTTCTGAGGACAAAATTAGATATGAAGATTGGTTTTAAATACTAGCCTTACCAGGGACCACAAATTTAACTGGATCAGACTACAGGGCAGTGTATTTCTCAGGGCATTATCAAAAATGATGGAGTGGTCAGTGAACAGTTACTAGAGGCTAACACCTTCCTGTGATAACAATAGGGACAGACTAGCCAGAAGTCTAAGAGAAAGATCAGGAAGAGAGCAGGAGAGGAGAGGAGAGACAAAGAGAATCCTTTTAAAAGCACTGTCTCTCAGGATAACTGTGTCCATCCCCCATGCTCTGTCTTCTGAAGACAAACTCAGAAGCTGCCAGTTGAAGACAAAGGCTTCATTAAAGTAGTCCAGGAAAGTCACCAAAAATAAACAAAAACATCAATGAGTCCTGGGCTAGAGGGGATATGTATCCGGAGATATATTATGTAGAATGTCCAATTTTCAACAAAAAATATGAAATGTGCAAAAATACACCTTGTGGTATCTTAGTTACTTTTCTCATTGCTGGAACACAATACTTGACACCCCCAAGTTGAAGGAGGAAAGGTTTATCTTAGCTCACAGTGTGTAGAGATTTCAGTCCACAGTTGGCTGGCTCCCAGGCAGGACCTCAAGGTAGATGGTCATGGCAGAGAAGAATCAGTCCATGGCATGGTAGGCAGTAAGCAGCAGCCTTCCTTCATTCCCTTCTCATTCTATCCAGGCTACAAGCCTATTGGTTGGTGACATCCACACTCGGGGTGGGTTTTTCATCTTCATTAAATTCATTCAACCACATCCAGAACTATGCTAAACCACTCAGTGGACTAATCCAGTATCACACACCCAAATCCAATACTGTACACCCATGATCCAGTCACTCCCAAAGCCCTTTCTGTGAATGCATGAAGCTTTAGAGGGTGAGGATGTCTAGAAAAAAGCCATAACATGACACATACATGTTTTAAAAATTAACAACAAAAACTACCTGTGAGAGGGCTCAGATGTTACAGTACAAAACCTTCAGAGCAGCTATTAATATATTTTAAAATTTTAAAGAAATACTACTTAGCAAGTAAAGGAATGTATACAACATTACCTCATAAAATAGAGACTACTAACACAAAGATAGAAACTGTAAGAAAGAACCAAGCTGATATTCTGGACTTTAAAGCAAAATAATTGAAGTAAATAATTCCATACAGGAGCTCAATAGTAATTTGAATTCACAGAACAAAGAAATAACACACATGAAATTTGGTGGTACACACCTACAGCACTCAGGAGGCTGAGGTAGGAGGATTGCCACAAGTTCAAGGCCAGCCTGAGTTACATAGTGAGCTCAAGCATCGCCTGAACTGCATAGTAAGACCCTGTCTTAAAAAAAATACATAAGATTTAATTGATAGACTGATTATTCAATCCAAAAACAAAAATGAAAAAGATTAAAGTGGAAATTAACAGAGCCTCATAGAAATAGGGAACTACACTAAAAACATCAATAAATGTATAACTGGCATACCAAAATAAGAGGAAAAAGAGAGAAAACAGTAGAAAAAAATAATTGAAGAAATAATCATCAAAAAATTTTCAAGTTTGATGAAAAACATGAATTTATACATCTGAGAAGCTCAACAAACCCCAAGTAGGATAAACAAATAAATTACAGTGAGACATATATTTGAATGTTAAATGCCAAAGACAAAGAGAAAATCTGGAAAGCAGAAAGAGAGACTGTCCTCATGGATAAACAGCCAGTTTCACAGGAGAAGCCATCCTCTGTTGCTTTCTGTCTTGTGTTCATCCAGTTCCTTTCTATCTCCCCTAGTCCTTCTCTTAGAATGGAAATGTGTACCCTGTGCCATTGAATGTTGGAAATATTTAACTTTCTTTTAATTTTCATAAGGGCTCACAGCTAAGAGCTTGCCTTGAGTCTCAGAGGAGACTTTGACTTGGGGTTTTCATCACTGCTGAAACTGTTATGACTTTGACCACTTCTAGGGGTAGAGTAAATGTATTTAACGTAATGAGGTGAACATGAGCCTTCTGGGGCAGGGCATAGAAGGCTATGGTTTAGATCAAGAGTGGGGCTTCTGGAAGGTGGTAGCATCACGAGGGTGCTGCAGTCTTCAGTTATCTATTGACAAGTCCATAGGTGAATGTGGTGTTACGAGGGGGCCTTGTTTGGAAGAGGTGTGTCACTGGGAGCATCCCTTGGGAGGGCATATATTCCTCTTTTATGCCTCCCTTCTCTCTCTGCTTCTGTCTTCCATGAGGTGAGCAGCTTTCCTCTTCTAAGCCCTTCTGCCATGTTTCTATCTTGGAGCCCACCAATCATGAACTGAATCCTCTGAAATTTGTGAGCTAAAGTAAACTTCTCCTCTTTTAAGTTAAGAGTGTTGAGTATTTTCCCCAGCAATAGGAAAACTAATTTAAACAATAAAATACATATTTTCTTAACTGAGTTGAAAAGCAATGTTATAAAATAATATGAGTATTATTGGACTAAAGGTTTTATAACATTCAGAAATATAATGTATATGACAATAACAGCACAAAGGAAACACATGGAAGAAAAGATGAATTAGAGTGAGGAAATTATTCCAGACAGTAAGTCCAGGAAGAAATGAAGAAAACTAGAAATGCTATATCAGAAGATTAATATAATAAACTTTAAATAAATACTCACTCTTTTGTTCTTCAGCTTTCTAAAAAGACATAAAATTAGATAAATTACTAATAACCACTCCAAAATATTTTGGGTCTGTAACATGCATGTGCAAGATATATGTAACCAAAATAGCCCAGAAAAGAAGAGGAAAAGAAAGGCATAGGGATGGTTTTCTGTACTCGTCGGGATTAAAATAGTACATATGTGAAGTGGATTATGTATCTCAGGATATCTATCGCAATGTTATTAAAATAACTTTAAAAAACTATAAAGGAATTAAGCTCCTACATAAAAAATGTTCAGTAATGGAGAGAAAAGTCTTGAATTATAAAATCAAGTATCAAAGAAGTGACATAACTGCCAGCCTATAGCAATAAGAAGTTGGTGTGGACAACTATCTTTTGAACAAATTAGCATAGATAAAATGAACAAATTTCTAGGAAGATGTAAACTGTTTACTCTGCCTTAAAAGCTAATAGAAAATAAGAATACACTGTAACATTGAAGAAGTTGAATTAGTAACTTAAAGTTTTATGAAGAAAAGCCCAGGCCTTCATTATTTAATTCCACCAAACCTGGCATGACAAACTTTTCTGAAAAACAGAAAAGGAGAAGACATTTCCAAGTGAATTCCAGGGAGCAGTATTACTCTGATGTTCAAGATGTGATAAAGCAGGGAAAGCATTTACTAATGATGGTGAACCTTTTAGAGCTTTCAATGACACAAATAACCAGTTGCAGCATGCGTGCCATAGGTTCTCCACCACTTGTATACACTACTATCTTATGATTATCAACACAAAAACCATCAACAAAGTAGTCCAAATACAAATTCAACAACGTATAAAAAAGAATTTATATCATGTGCTAGTGAGATTTTCCCCTCAGGAATGCAAGGTCAGTTTCACATTCCAAATCAATTACTGTTAGGCATAGAACGAAGGACAAAACATACATGATTATTTCAAAAGAAGAAAAAATACCCGCAAAACCCAACTGACCATCTGACAAAATTCAAAACCCTTTCATGATAAAAACACACTCACTAAAACTAGAAAGAGAGGGAGGGTTCCTCAAGTTGATAAAGTGCATCTACACAAAGCTTATGAGCCAGACATGATGGCACACACTTATAATCCCAGCTGTCTAGGAGGTTGAGACAGGAGAATCACAAATTTCAGCCATACTTAGCAATCAATACAGGGAGACTCTGTCTCTGAATAAAACATGAAAAAGACTGGAGATGTAGCTCAGTGTGAAGGCCCTGGGCTTATTCCCCGGTACCTGCCAGAACTTTTGATAATAAAGGACTGAAAGCTTTCTCCCTAAGATTAGGAATTAAAACAAGGACTTGCTACTTGAATTAGTTGTCATACCAGAAGTTGCAGCCAGAGCACTTAGGCAAGAAAAAGAAAAATGGCATCTGGGCTGGAAATAAATAAGTAAAACTTTTTACAGGTAGTATTATCTTGTATGTAGAAAATGCCAGAAAGAAGAACCCATTACCACTAATAAACTCAGCAAAGCTGCAATTTAAAAGAACAATTGTATTTCTATATGCTGACAAAATATCTGAAAATTGAAATCAATTCCATTTATAAAAACACCAGAAAGAACAAAGTATGGTGCTTTAAAAATTTTAATAAAAGAAAATCATCTTTATCTCCTCTCTTGCAGGAGACTTCTTTTTTGCAGTACTGGGGATCATCTCCAGAGCTTTGAGTTTCTTTATTATTTTTTTAAATTTTGAGACAAGGTCTCACTAAGTTGCCCAGGCTGGCCTTGAACTTGCAATTCTACCTTAGCCTCCTGAATAGCTGGGATTTCAGGTGTGAACCACCATGCATGGCTTGGATAAACCCTTTTTGCTGCTCATATTAGGAAATAGATTACTAGATCCTGACATTGACACTCATAAGCCTTCTAGAGTCAGAAGCAGTCTTTAACAAACTCAACATATTGATCTTAGTCCTGGACAAAAGTCTGGTATTAAGATATATTTTATTTAAAATAATGAACATTTCCAATGGGCACCACAGGATCAGTCTTTGATATATGATAGATAGGTTACAACACAAGAGGTTGCAAACATGGAAAATGTTAGAAGCTGAAAATGTGCCAAAACTTGATGGAGTTTATTCAACCTGTGCTCTGCTGTCACTGCCTGTCTTCTCCTCAGTAGATCTGCTATTCTCTAGGGTTGTGGCAGCCAGAGAGGAAAAAATGGTAGTACATTTTACCAATACACATTCTATAAACGTAAAGCATAAAATTAATTATGTGAATGTCTCAGAAGTCCAGGTTTGTCCTATGATGACCTAATAGATAATAAGAACTTGGAGGTCACACACGCCCTGTAGGATTGGCATTTGTCCACATACCCTGGACAACATTCTTTAAATAGACTATGGCAGGAGTCCCCAGCCCCTGGGCTATGGATGATACCAGCATGTGGTCTGGTATAAACCAGGCTCCACAGCAGATGTTGAGCAGCAGATGAAGAGCAAGGCTTCATCTGTGTTCACAGCCACTCCCCATGGCTCCCATCACTGCCTGAGCTCCACCTCCTGGCAGGTCAGTGCAGCATTAGATTCTTATAGATGCAGAGTCCTGCTGTGAACTCTGCATGTGAGGGCTCTAGGCTGTGGCTCCACAGGAGACTCTAAGGCCTGATGATCTGAGGGGATGAGGACGCTGTGATGCTAGTGCAAGAGAGTGTAATTATCATGTATGGAAAACACTCAAAGAAGCTAAAACAAAATCCCCCTTCCAGGTCCATCAAAAATTGTCTTCCGTGAAACCAGACCCTGGGGCCAAAAAGCATGGGGACACTGGACTGCAGTGTGCAATGGCCTCATTTCCATCCTGCTTACTTCTTATTTTTAGGGTCTTGTTATTTGTTGTACTTACTCTGTGAAATTATGATGTTTTTACATTGCATCAGTACAGTTTTGATAAATAAAGGAAAAAACACCTTAAATATCCCAAGAAAGAAGAAGTTTAATAGAAGAAATAACAGATAGCATATTGTCTATGAAAATGGTGAGGGAATAGAACAGACTGAAAAACTGCCTGAGAATAAATATGCACATGCAAGTGCCTTGCAAGTCTCAGGCTGCTGTAACAGCTCTGTTAGTGGGGCGGGGGGGGGGGGGGCAGTTGTTTCCAAGCAACAGAAATAGGTTTCTCACAGTTCTGGAGGCTGTAAATCTAAGCTTGAAGCATGGGCCACTGTGAGGTCTTGGAAAGGCCTTCTTCTCCTTATTGTGTATGAGGCAGCCACCCTTCCTGAGTCCTCACATGGCAGAAGGTGTGAACGAGCTCTCCAGCCCTCTGTAAGGTGTCCATGCCACGCAGGAGGACTGTACCTTCTGACCTGACCACATCCCAGTGTCATGCCTCCTAACTTTATAACCTCAAGTAGTAGGATTTCAACATAGGAATTCTGGGGAGACACATTTAGATCAATAGAAGTGTGTGTGTGTGTGTGTGTGTGTGTGTTATAATTAGTAACTATGTAAATATGTATACACTGTTAGTAATATATATCAGAAGAAAATACACACACTTTCCATAGTTTTCCTTTCTGTAGCTGAGGATGGAACTTGGTGGTTTTAACTGTCTTCTTCTACTACATCCCATGTTCCCACTACCTTTAGTCAACACTTCATGCAGTGATGTTCTTTTCTTGGGGAGGTAACTTATGCTTTCACTCCAGAAAGGCCTGAGTCCTAAGTGGTCTTTTCTGTATTGGATTGAGCACATGGTTGGAGTATTCTCCAAATGATGTGTCAGAAGAGAGGCCAAACTTGAGGTGACAGGAAGCAAAAAGTTTTTGAGGTGTAGTCACCAGGGTAAGTATGGGGAGAGACAATTTCTAGTTCCTCTACTTATTTAAGGACCTGCATAACATGAGACAAAATAACACTTGAGGTCGGTCACCAACCCAGAGTACGTTTTGCATGTTACAGGAACAAGTGAACTCCAAAGCATACTGAGCTCTGGAGCACCATAACTGAGACTGCAATAACGTAGCAGCCGGTTTTCTCAAGGCAGTTGTTTCTGGATGTTCAAATCCATGATCAAACAACCAGTCCTATAGATATGAAGGCAGAGATCAACTGACTCACAGTTTTATTACAAAATAAGTTTTCTGATCAGAAGCAAGGTTGGCTAAGAGGTCGTGTCCATGGTTAAGGCTGTGCATAAGGCCACATCTGATGGCAGTGGCTGAAGTTTTGCTCACAGGAAACTCAATTCTGCATAATAGATTAAAGTCTGTTCCACAGTGAGGAACACCTGCTGCAGCCTGTCGGATGGACAGGCTGCACGGTGACCACCAGAGGCTGCCGGTCCATCTAGGTAATGAAGTCTTAACGGAGATTTTACCTTCATCTCCAATGCTGGTAGGTTGAGTACTCGTTTAAGGTTGTTCTCTCGCCTTCTTGATAGGAAGGCCATAATATGGAGCATAAAAAACATCTATCCCTGTCACTGTGACCCTTTGTTCATGGGCCCTGGTTTGCTCTGCAGTAACGGGGAAAGGAAGCTGACGAATGTGTACAATGCTCCCCACAGAGCCTTCACAGGAACCACACATGACCAAATCACCCTAAAATTGCAAGAGACCAACCACAAAAATTTTCCCAAGCCTTTCTTATTATTTCATAATTGGGTGAAACTACTAATCCAGATCATAATCAGAAGGTTATGGACTATTCTTGGTAAATCCAAAGTATATATTGTGGTAGCTGGGTTGGGACATTTTATTGTTGTTCATTGGATGTCCACAGAATGGTTTGGTAAATTTTTGTGAGCTACATAGACATGTTAAAAGTAGTGTTTTGATCAGTACTGACAGGATAGTAGCTATGAATATAACAAGAAGTGCATTGTGATGTGAATGAAGCAGTTATACCTGAATTCCAACTGGAAAACTACTTTATTCAAAGGTTAAGTTGCAAACAACAGCTTATGTCATTGCCTTATTGCTAAGTTGGAATCAGTAATGAAAACTATCATTATGGTCAAATGACAGCAACAAATATCTCTCCTTTTAATGCATTGTCTATGGATATGAGCAATTACATAAGGAACTTGTTATTACATATTAAAGAAAAGTGCCTATCAAGAAAAATGGTGATCACAAATAAAGGACTCTCTCTCTCTCTTTTTCTCTCTCTCTCTCTCTTTTTCTCTCTCTCTCTCTCTCTATATGCATTTAATCAAGATTTATACTATGAAAGCAAAACCCACATTAATTATTTCAGGGAGCTTTGGCTAGTGGAATATGTCATTGGCACAGTCAATATTTTTAAAGCCCCAACCTATTACCTGGGCATGGCAGTGTTTGTCCAGAATGGTTCGGGAGGCTGAGACAAGAGCACCAGAAGTTAGAGCCTAGCCTGGGCAACTTAATGACTTAATGAGACCTTATCTCAAAATCAATAAGAAAGTGCCCTGAGATAAAGCTCAGAGCAAAGGCCCTGAGTCCAGTCCCCAGCACTGAAAAACCTCACCCTATTATCACTCAATATTATAAAATATAATCTCTAGTTTGAAGACATTAAGCTCTTACCAGACAACCAACCTGCGCTGTAACTTACCCTGGGCTTCTGCACTGACTCTGTCAGCACCACGTTGTACATATTGTATCAGTCAGCGTCCCCACTGCTAGGACACAGCACCTGACACCTACAACATAAAGGAGGAAAAGTTTCATTTAGCTCATGGTTCAGGGGATTCACCTGGCTCCAGGGCAGAAATGTCATGGAAGGGCTTGGTGGGGAACCAAGAAGCAGAGCAAGATGGACGGAGCTGTGCCCTGCAAAGACAGCCCACAGAGCCGCCTCTTCCAACCAGGCCCTGCCTCCCAACAGCACGTTCAGCCATGAACTCATACTGGATGGGCCCCTCAGGGATCTAGCCACCTGTGACCCAAAGCCCCACCTCTGATCACAGGACTTTTGAGGACATCCTAGGTCTAAACCGATTTCAAGACTATACCACCAAGAGAAGTATGCGAACTCACAGGAGCTGCCCAAATGTGGCACCGGATGGAGTGTCATACCTCTCACTTGGATTTGTCACCAGGAACAACATGTGGGGCTGCAGGAGGAGGACCGAAGTCCAACGTTCTGTGTTCTTCGAGGCACAGAGGAGAACAAGATAGTTCACCATTTGCTTGTATTGGACTTAAGATGTTTGGAGCAGATGAAGGAAAAATACATGACTGAGAGGTGACAGTAACACACACAAGCCTTGGTTGGGTAATGCTTGAATGGGTTTGCATGCAGGATAGGTTCCAGATCTTGTGGGAGGGGACCACCATCCAGAAGCGAGGGTCACGAGCAGTCCCAGGACACAGAGGACCCAACAGGGCCCTTGCATGGCTGCAGAGTATTTCTCAGCCACATGGCAAGGTGTCTCTGAGGCAGAGCACCCTGAAGGAAGCAGTAGCTTGAGGGTTTCATAGCCCTGCAGTTTGCTTTATCCATGGCTGGCAGATGGGGTGTCCAGATTTTGGGGGGGCAGAAAGTAGGAAAGATTTAAACACCTGAACATGTGCTTATCTGGGATGTTCGTGTAAAAGTTTGAGTCTGGTACTGACTCAAAAAGTTTGAGTCTGGTACAGCCCCGGAAGTGATGGGTCCCAGCCTGCTATGAAGACTGGACTGCTGCCAGTTCATAGGAGAGCACACCATCATCAGCAGAGAATCTGGTAACATTCCCACACTGTAGGTTGTACACTCGCTCTGCTGATGGTTTCCTTGAAGTACAAATAACTAATAAATACATGAGAAATGATTCAGCATCTTTAGCCACTAGGGAAATGCAAAGAAAAACAACTCTGAGATTTCATCTTACTCCAGTCAGAATGGCTTTACCAAAAACCCAAAAAATAAATACCAGTGAGAATATGGGGAAAAAGGAATTCTTCTACATTGTTGGTGGGAATCAAAGCCAGGACAACCACTATGGAAAGCAGTACAGAGATGCCTCAAAACACCAAAAATAGAAATTGCATTCAGTGCAGGTATACCTCTCCTGGGTATGTTTGCAAATGCATACCCACATTTATAGCAGAGCAATTCACAATAGCTGAACTCTGAAAGTTGTCTAAATCCCTGTAGACATAGATAAAGACAAAGTAATACCAACCACAAAGAGGATTGAAATGTTATTTGCAGAAAAATGGACAGATCTTTATAATAATAATTATTATTATTATTTTGTGTGTGTTTGCAGCACACAGTGATCATATTCATCGTGGGAGAGCATGCACATGTATATAACACATCTCAGCTCTTCTTTTGTCCCTCTCTCTGCCCATCCTCCATTGTTCCCTCCAACTCTTATTCCTCTCCCATTGGAAAAAGCTCTATTTCCATTTTTTCCTCAATTTCCTTTTTGGTTTTCAATCCATGGATAGATCCTGAGAATATAATGTTAAGTGAAATAAGTCCCACCCAGAAGGTTAAATATTACATGAGAAACACAAAATATAAATCAATCAAAGAGTAAAGTAGAGGCGAGTCGGTAGCAAATGGGGAGGTAGAAGGTAGACTTTTTGGAGAGAGGAAGGAGATTAGGGAAAGAAAGGGGAAGGGTAGGAGGGACTTAAGGGCAACAGCCACTCAGGAAATTATATGTCTCACTTCCACCAGGTGAATCAAACGATTAGGTAGCAAAACTTATGCTAATAAAAATATAAAAAAGGATAGAACACGTGCATAACAACAAGGCACGATAATGATTTTAAGTGACCGTGTTTCTGGTTTATGTGTTTCCTTTAGTGCACTTTTTATTGTTATTTCAGGGTGTGCTCCTTCTGTCTATAAAAACAAGCAAGTTATGAAGCAGCTGAGGAGGGCGGGATTCCGGAAGAGGGCATTGTGCTCACAGGGGAGACAGTTGGCCTCCAAGACCTTCCAGTGGGGCAGGATGTGGAGGTGGAAGACAGGGTACTGAGGATCTTGACCCTGTGGAGCCCAGCCTGAGGCGTGTGCTTTGTCTTCACTTTTCACAAAATTTTTGAAAGTAAAAAACCAAAATATTTCAAAACAGAAGAAAGCTTGTAAAGATAAAGAAAAACCCTTTCTACAGCTGAATGGTATGTTGGTGTTTTAAGCTAAATGTAATTACAGAAAGATCTATAAGTTATAAAACTAAAACGTTTATGGAGTCAAACAAGTCATAGTAAATGAAAGTTGTGAAAGACAGGTTCAGACTTTCAGACCCCTCTAGAATAAGTTCAGGGAAAGCTGCCTCTTTAGCTTTGATTCCTATGGGAAAACCAGACAGAGGAGGGCCCGGGGCTGGGGTGCCTCAGGAGTCTCAGTAACCCCGAGTAGTGTAGCACAATTCCTCAGCAGCAGATTCCTGATCTGCTGAGGGTGCTGGGAGGAAGGGGCAGCCTTACAAAGTTGCAGTGCTGAATTCCAGGTTTAATTTGGCTCAGTGCTCAAATCTGCTGTTTCCCAAGGAGAGACTGCAGGGGCCCGGGATGAGGGACAACTGCGTGGCCGGAAGGGGGTCCACAGGCAGCCAGGCTGAGAGGAGAAGCCCCAACCTTCTCGAAGCACTGTCCCATCCCTGAGCGGCATAGGACGTGCAGAACTTCCGAGTCCTTCCTGTGCATTTCCAGGAAGCTGAGAGTGGAAGGGAGAATCAGCTGGACCATACCTGTACCTGCTCCTTCTGCGGCTACACCACCTGGATCTCCAGGCCAAGTAGGGCTTTCCATTTAACTGTGATGTTAGAAGTAAATAAAAGGGATGAGGGGCCGGGATTTAGTTCAGTGGTTCCGCCGCCTGCCTCGCAAGCGCAAGGTCCCAAGAGTTCGATCCCCAGTATGAAATAAATAAATAAGTAAATAAAGTAAAATAAAAAAAAAAATGAGACTACAGCTCTGAGCCATGTACCATTTTCTTTTCCTGTTAATGAGGTTGTGGCTTAGGATAGGCAGCAAAAAATAAATCAATAAATTCATTGAATGTTGAGTGAAAAAAGATCAACCTAGAGAACTTCTATTGTAGCAATTCAAGGCTTTATGAGAACAATTTCCAAGTCCTAGAATCCAGAAAACTCCCCATTGATCACACAAAAAGCAACAATGACTGTGTAGTCACACAGACAAATGCACACACACAAATTGGCTCTGTGTAAGTCAAGACCATGTTTCTGGAACTATTTCTAAGGATGCCAACCATATTGGAGTCAGACTACAGGAAGTAGAAATTATCAAACACATAATGAGAGCATATTAAAGAAGTGCTTTTATGTTTCTGAAGATAAGAGCTGATTCTATAATTTTATAAGACTAAACATGTCAGCCCAGAGTCCCCACCACAAGTAAAGAACTTCTGCTTCCATCACTTGGCTACATAACTACACAATAAAGAACATGTTTTGTTGCTTAGTGGTTGCCCTAGGAGTTTCATAAAGGAGTATTCCTAGATTGCTAAGGCACTTGCTGATCAGAGCTAGGTTAGAACCGAGGCAAAGCAAAATGGAGGGAACTCACAGAGAAATAGGAATTCTGTGTCCCCCATGCGGATCCCCTAGGCTTCCAGAGATAAGCAGGAAGATGTGAGGGAGACCCACAGCCTGCTGGTGTTTTCGAGGATTACATAACTCCTGCCTGCTTCTCATTATCTCTAAAGGCCACCACCTTTGACTGCCTAAGGGCAGTAGTCTGTCAAAACAAGAAGAGGGAGTGCAGAGTGATATCTGGTGCCAGCTGGTGTGTGTCTACCTGTGACACTTAGTAAGAAAAATCGATCTCCTGGCCCAAAATGGGTAAGGACTGATAAGTTTGAGGACTATGTGTATGGAGTGTTTTTTAGAAGTGTCGATGACAATAATCAAATTACATACACACTCAACTGATAACAGGAGAAAAGCTTGGGTGGCCATAAAAGCTTGCTATGATCTTGGCATTAATTACTGATACAGTCGCAGCAACAGAGATGCAGATGTGCTGTGTTCCCAGCCCCTCTGAAGGTCACTGATGTTATCTCCAGAGAACTGCCCACAGTTGTTCAGGGATTCTCCAGGGGTAGTGTCTGAGCCCAGGATTCATGGTGCGTTGAGGACATCTCCCAAGCTAAGCGTGTTGTAACCGACCATTGAGCTGCCGTGGGCAACTTGATGTTTCCTCTGCTGAGAGTGGAAATGCAGAAAAAAGGCACAATGTCCTGACCAGAAAGAACTAAGGTGTCTGGTCTGAAATCCTCGGGATTTTCTCCATGGACATTTAAATGTTGCAAAAACAGAGCGATACACACAGTGTAATGAGTAGGCAGCCCCTCAACTTTAGGTCACAGTGACCAAAATAAGATGAGTGCTAATAATTAGTGCCGTCTCTTTGAGAGGACTGTAAAGTGATGACTGTATCATAGGAAAAGGAGTTTAGAACCCTAGGAAATAGTTACTTTCCCCTCAAAGTGGCAGCGTGTTTAATATGTTTTCAGAAGATTATGACGTAGAGGTTCTGCACAACTGTATGAGCACCGTGAACGAGCTAATGTGATCCACTGGCTTAAAATATGAAGCAAGCTATGAGGCCTAGTGGAAACAAATATCCTGGGAGTCAGATTAGTGCTTATTTCAATAGTTCTCAAACTTTAATGGACAACAAAATCACCTGCAAGGCTCATTAAAAATTTCCTAAAGATAATCTCTAGAATTTCTTCAAAATTCCTAAGCATAATCTCCAGAGTTTATGTTTCATCAGATCAGACAGAAAGCTCATGAATCTGCATCTTTAACAACTTCTCAAGTGAGGCAGCTGCTGATGGTCCATGAACAACAATTTGACAATCACTTTGTCTAGGTTCACATGGCACTGGGTAGATTAAAGGCCTCACGTGTGTCAAAACTCTCCTCTGGATTTCTTTGTGCTTTTAAAAGAGAAAAGAAGTCACCAGTCACATTTACTCATCCTTAGAGTTTCTATGCATTGTGAAATTACTTTCATCATGGAAATCTTTTTGGCAAAAGTATGGGAAATCACACTTGATCATCTCTTAGCATGTTCCCGATGCACATCTTGCCCCCATGACCACCTTGCATGAGAGCTCGTAATCAGTGCACAGAAAAGGAAACATAAGCAGCTTTCAAACCAAGCCTATCTGATCATAAGACACATGTTTTCATTGTGTCACTTTATTTCCTGCATTTAGAACACCATCCTTTGAGTATCTGAGTTTTTAATCAATCTTCTAAAATAACTTTAAAAGTTATGCCCACTATTCTTTTTTATTAAATGAAGAGGAGACTTGGGGACTTGGGTCAGGATGAAGTAACCCTCTTTGACTGCCTAAGAGCAGTAGTCTGTCGAAACAAGAAGAATTCACCTAATGAATTTGGGTTACAACTAGGCAAAAAAAAAAAAAACACAGGAGGCCTCTGAAAGATAGAATGACAAATATGGTGGTCCCAGGAACCTCTGGCATTGAGAAATAACATGGCAGAGAGTTCCCCAGGGTTCTATATTGTGTCTCATCTATACAGGACAGGGTGCTGCAGAAGCCCCTTGCCCAAACTTCCAATAAGAACAGACAACCCAGGATGTAAGAGCAGAAGCCAACACCAAGGTGAGTCCAATTCAAGCATTATCTGATAAGGACTTTAAAACAGCTTTCATAAAAGTGCCGCAAGAGGCAAATATGAATTCTCTTGAAATAAGTGAATAAATGGCATATCTAAATAAAGAAATTATTAAAAAGAACCAAATGAAACATACAGCAATAGAAATTTTTAAAAATAGAAAACTTGCTGAATGAATTCAATAGAGTAGACATGATAAAAAATTTGAAATTGAGGACAGAACAACAAGTTCACCCAATCTGAATAACAGAAATGAATAGTTTTTTTTCACATACCTGTGGGAAAACAACAAAAGCTAACATTTGTATCACTGACTTCCAGAGAAAGAAATGAGAAATTGGTATTGAGAAATTGTTCATAAAAATATGCACTGAAAACTTCTCAAACTTGGTGAAAGACACAAACCTGTAGATACTAATAGCTGTGCAAACCCCGAATGAGCAACACAAAGAAATCGATGACAAGATGCATCCTGATTACACTTCTGAACTAAGGGAAAAAAATCATGCCATTAGCCAATGAGAAACCATCTAAATTATAATAAAATCTCATCTGAGACCTTAGAGTCCAAAAGAGAAAGAACTGCATTGTTCAACTACAGGAAGAAAAGAATGTCTACTACTGTGAATTCAGTATCTGGCAAAAATATCTAGAAATGAAGGAGAAATAGAGATGGGAGAAATCTAAGAAAATTTGTTGCTAGCGAGCCTACCCTTAAATAATGGCTGAAGTCAATCCTTAAAACAGATAGGCAATGATAGTAAAAGGTTTAGAACTTCAGACAGTAAAGATGAATATTGATGTATGATATATCCAGGTTAAACAGATGATCCATCTTCTCATGAATTTCTTAAATCACATGGCTGAAGCAAAAATTTTAACATTTAACGTTGTGCTCAATGTTCGTACAAGAAATATTTAAAACAATTAAATTTAAAAAGTGGAGAGGATAAAGAACCTAAATGGAAATACACTATTAACACTTTAAGTGGTAAAACACCAATACCAGAAGACTTTGGTAAGCTACATATATATATGTAGCTTCAGCATCTAAAGCAATCACTAAGTAAAGTAAACAAGCAATATATTAAAAAACATGTAACATAAAGATGGATTTCTAAAGCTATGTTCAAGTGATCCATATAAAGGTAAGAATAAGAAAGAAATAAGAAATACATAAAGCAAACAGAAAATGAACAATAAAATGAAACTCAAGCCATAGTTTTTCAATAATGCCATATATCATAAATGCACATGGTTTAAACGTGTCAATTGAAAATTATCAAACTCACTTGTACAGTGGTTTAAGAAAGTAGTATTATAGAAAACCATGCTGTTTACAAGAAACCCATTTAAAATATAACCGTGTAAACAAATTGAAAGTAAAAGGATGGAAATGATATCCCATTCAAACACTAATTTTGGAAAAGAGCGGGCATGGCTATATTAATACCAGTTAAAGTGTCTTCAGGGCAAAGACAATTATTAGAAAGACAGAGGAACAATATGTAAGGGTAAAAAGATCAATTCACAGGAAAAACATAATAATCCTAAAAGTATATAATTTAAAGGATAGAGTCACAAGACATCTGAAACAAAAAGTGGTAGGGTTAAAAGGAGAAGCAGATGAATCCACAGTTAGATGTGAAAACTTCAAACACATTTCTCTGAGCAATCAGTAGAGTACTAGAGAAAAACCAGCACACACATGAAAACACTGAGAAACACCATCAGCTGACAGGCCCTACCTGAAACCCAGTTATGCTGCTTCCTGATGGGAAAGCACTCTGAGATGCGTTGCTAGGAGAGTTTATCACTCTGTGAGCTCATAGATTGCAGATACGAGAACTCAAATGGTCAAGGCAATCACTCCAGGAGGCCTCGTGAAGAAAGCAGGAGATGTGGCTTGGATGGGAGCACAAGATACACACAGAGACACAATGTGTGCATCGCATCATGAGCTGTGCAGAGCAGGTGCTGGAGTAGCCCAGTGGGCTATTTTACAGTAGATGTTTTAATCAGCAGAAGTGTGCTCTAAAACAATGATGAAAAGTGTGGTATAGTAAATACACAAACCAGCACCAGTCATTTATTAGTAGGTTATATGCACTGTTCATAACTGTATTTGATATATTCTTACATGACTGATGGAGCAGTTGGTTTGCTTACACCAAAATCACTGCAAACATGTGACTTAGCACATTACAATGGTTTTGACACTCTTAGGGGACAGGCAGGAATTATTTAGCTCCATTAGATCTGATGAGATCACTCTTCCACACGTGGTCTCTCTTTAACTGAAAGGTCGTGAGTGTGTAGCTCTACATGAAACTCTCAACTGCAAGCAGTAATGGGCACATTTTTTTCCCAGTAAGCAGAGATCATTCACCAAGTTAAATGAAGTTCTGTACCACAAGACAAGCCTCAAAGAGCAGAAATCATAATGAGTATGTTCTTTGACCATATGGAATTAAGCTAGAAAACAATAATAGAGAAACAATAAATAATAGAAAAACAATAAATAAATAAGTCTGGCATGGTGGTGCATGCCTGTAATTCCAGAACACTGGGAGGCTGAGGCAGGAGGAGCACTGGTTTGAGCACAGCCTGGGAAATTTAGCAACTTAGTGAGAACTCAAGTCAAAATAAAAAATAAAGAATGAAGGATTCAGCTCCAGACAAAGGCTCTGGGTTCAATACTCAGTTATGAAAAAAAAAAAAAAAGAAATTAAGCAATAAAATCGTATATAATCTGTGGCTGAAAAAGGAAACCTCAAATGAAGTAAAAATATATTTAGAACTGAATAAAAATAAAACTGAAACAACAGATCAAAATACGTGGGGCACAACTAAAGCATTAATATGACTAAATGTTTGCACTAAAAAGGGGAAATTTTCAAATTATCACTCTAAGTCCCTACCCCAAAATACTACAGAAAAACACAACAATCACAAAGCAAGGAAAGTGAAAAAAATAATACAGATAAAAGCAAACATCAATGGACTCAAAAACAGGAAAAAAAATTGTGAAAATCAATGGAGAACATTAAAAATTCTTGTGCTTAAAAAAAACTAATAAAATTGTTAAATCTCCAAGAAGACTGACAAAATGAAAAAGGAAGAAGATACAAATATCAGGACTGAAACAGGAGTAATACTTTGCCTTACTTCACAAATTTGGCAACTTAGAAAAACTGGGTCAATTCTATAAAAACTACCAATTACTAAAACATAACTAAGACTAAGTAGACAACTGAATACCCTATAACCATGAAAAAATTGTGCTTATAACTTAAAGACCCCTGAAAAAAATCTCTGGGCCTAGACCATTTCACTGGGGAGTTTTACTACGTTTAAAGAACAAACACAAATTTTGCACAATCTCTTACAGAAAATAGAGGTATTAATTCTTGGGCCGGGGATTTAGCTCAGTGGTTTTGCTGCCTGCTGTGCAAGCACAAGGACCGGAGTTCGATCCCCAGTAACAAAAAAAAAGAAAATAGAGGTATTAATTCCTAATTCATTTTATAAGGCTAGTAATACACTGATACCAAAGATAAAAGCAGTACAAAACAAGGAAAAGGGCACACGCCAATATCTCTGGTAAATTTGGACATTAAGATCTTCAACTAGATGTTTTCAGATCTTATCCAGCAATGTCTAAAAACAAGTACTGTGGCCAAGTGGAAGTTATTTTAGGTCTACAAGGTTGTTCTATGCTTTGAAAATCAGTCATATAACCATATCAGTTGGCAGAGAAAAAGTTACTTAGAAAAATAATTAATATCCATTCATGATTTTTAAAATATCTCACCAAGCAAGAAATAGAGCAGAGTCCACAGCTTGGAAAAGACCGTCTCTGTGAACACACAGCGATTGTGACACTTGGGGTGGATGACGCAGCCCATTCCCTCCAAGACTGGGCAGAAAACACCAATGTGCCTGCCTCACCCTCACGCAGTGCAGTCCTGGAAGCTAGAGTAACCGCAGAAAGGCAAGAACAAGGAAACACAGTGGTACAGAATCGGGCAGGAAGGAATAAATCTATCTCTATTTACAGGTGACATGATTGTCTACATAGAAAATCCAGGGAAACAGTGATAAATGCAGAAATCACACGTTCAGTAAAGTTGCCAGTACAGTTCACATACAAAAACAACAATTTCTAAATGCCAAAAGTGACCACATGGAGGCTGAAATTAAAAGCATGATACAAGAACCCAAGCTCAATCCCCAGTACCAAAAAAAAAAAAAAAGCATGATACCATTTATAACAATCCCTCTGACATGAAATATTTAGATATGTTTAATAAAACACATAGGAGTTCTGTATGGTAAAAATTACAAAAATGCTAATTAAAAAATAAAAAGAACTAAATCAATTATATACAATACAGTATATATTTATGTAATTGTGCTCATGGATTGGAAGGCTTACATAGTGAAGATATTAATCGAGCACAAATTTATGAATTGTACAATCTCAGAACAGCTGGAACAGCCTTCCAAAAGAAAAAGAATAGTGGCAGGATTAAGTCCGCCCAATACTGAAGCTTACCACACAGCAGCAGTATTTAAGACAATGCGATATTAGTGGGGAGATGGGCAATTAGGTCAATTCAACAGTGCGGAGTGGAGAACCCAGGAATCAACACAATTTGTCAAAAGGACTTTTGAGAATGATGCAAAACATATTTAAATGAGGGAAGAGTCTTTCCAAAAAATTGTTCGAAAATGATTGAGAATATCCAGGGAGAACAAACACCCCTGACCTTAACTTTATACTTTTTTAAATTAATTCAAAATGGAACCATGGAATAATACAAAATGGAGTGCCATAAAACTTAGAAAACAAAGAGAAGAAAATCGTTGGGATTAAGGACGAGGCAAAGAACTACTGAATGTGCATCAAAACCACAATCTGTAAAAGGGCAACTTGATAAACCAGAACTCTTTGAACTTGGAAACATTCGCTTTATGAAAAATCCATCCATGGGGAGGGATCAAAAGGCAAGTTATAGACATGTAGGAAATGCTTGCAAGCTATATAGGGGACAAAGATCTTATATCTGAAAGATGTAAAGAATTCTCAAGACCAGAATGTGAAAATAAAGCCAAGACTCTTCCCCAAGCTGGCAAACACTCAGACATTTCACTGGTGCAAATACGTATAGGGCAAGTCATTCCGTCTCATTAGCTGCTGGGCAAACGCAAATTTAAACCACAAGGCGATGTTGCTATTCACTTATAAAATGACGGAAATGAAAAGCAATGCCTGATAACAATGCCAAGTACTAGCAATGATATGGAGTGACTAGGTCACTCATCTCTTGCTGGTGGGGTGCAAAATCAGCTTCTTAGAAGAAAACAGTTGAAGATTCACGCTAGAGTGCTTGCCACGTGGTTTTCCTATGAGTGGAAATTTTGTCCCTTCTCCATCAAATAACCTTATTAATTCACATTTATTTAAGCATCCTCTAAAGCCTTTCCAAAAATCATTAATTTCTCCCGTGTCCCGGCACCACAACCAAAAATAATCTGCATTCTTCCTACAGTTAATCTCCAGCAGCGCTAGATCCAAACCCTCCTGTCTCCTCAGGAACTTCACTCTATCAATTATCCACTATCTCTGGTACTTTTAATTTCTCCCTCTCTAATAGCTTTTAACCTCCAACCTATACATTTGCTGCATCCTCTCTCTAAATTGTGTACCTTCCTCCAGTTAGTTACTCTCCCTGTCCTTTTCTTTTCAGCCAAACCGTTTAAGAGGCTGATCTACTTCTGGTGCCCCACTTCTCACTTCCCATTAACTCTTTAACACACTGTGCGTGGTCTGCTTGCTATCCTCCAACACCTGGCGCATCTGTGGTCACCAAGGTCATCTGTAATCACTCTGTTGCTAAACTCAACTCTTCAGTCTTATCTTACTCAACATTTAGCACTTACTTGACAGTAGAATTTGACCACTGACCATCCTCCATTTCTTCAAATTCTCTTCCTTTGGCGTTTGTGGTCTGTTTCCCTTCCCCCCTTGGTTTTGTTCCAGCTTCTGTGGCTCACTCTTTCTCAGTCTCTTCACAGGCATTTCATCATTTTTGCTCCTTAAATGTCAGTTTCCCATGATTACTTCTGATAGAATTGTCATGCTCTCCAACTTCCTCCTTGTCTCACCTACCCCAGGTACTTAAGTTGTCAATTCTGGTAGTGGTTCCCAAATTTATCTCTCCAGACCAGAAGTCTCCCGAGCCATAATCCCATGTGCATTTTGATCTTTCTTGAGGAACCCGCCTTCAGATCCCCAGGGTGAACTGGTCAACTTCCTAACTGCTCTTTTATTCCTAATACTGCCATCACTCTCCCATTACTTCCAGCTGGCTTCACAGTGATACAGGATTGCAGTCTCTCTTAGAGGCCTGAGCGTCTCTTGATATAATTGCTTACTAATTCTTGGGCTTCATCTATGCATCTCTAAAACGTGGATCTCTGTGTTTAAGCCACGATTTCTTTCTGTAAACTTCTTTATTTCTTGGTTTAGTCCTGTCATTTTCTATGAGCACTCTTCACAGTGTTTACAGTGGGTACACTTCCTGTACTCACTCAGTGGTGATTCTCCATTTCCTCCTTCTCTAGCCCCTGATAATCTTTAGTACACTTCCTGCCTCTATGAGTTTCCCTATCTATACATTTTATAGAAACAGAATCATACCATATTTGCCCTTTAGTCTGGTTTGTTTCCCTTAGCGGAATATTTTCAATCTTCATAAGCAAGCGTATGTCAGAAATTGATTTATTGTTATGGCTGAATAACACTCTTATACATATATACCTCACTTCATTTTCCCATTCATCTCTAGATTCTCTAGATCTTTTCTACATCTTCTGAGTCTTCATATGCCAACACATTGCCTGGGAAGTGTCTAGTAGGTGCTCATTAGTGTTTGTTGAATGAGAAAACAAAAGTAAAATATTCTGCATCTTTTATTTAATTTCGTAAAATATGTCAAACATTAATTTTAGATGTAAGTTTCAACATTTTTTCGAGCGAGAAAACAGGAAGTGAAGGAACTGATGTCTATTCTAGTTTTTTCTCTGAGGAGGGAAAGATCCAGCCAATTGACCAGAACATGCACAGTTGCCTGAGCTCGACCCAATCACAAATGTGAGTGTCTACAGACTAAGACTTAGGATTCTAGTCATGGAAGCTTTCGCATGCTATAAGGCAATGTTGAGTAGTTTATGGAAAACTGCAGTTCTAAGTGTTTTGAGGAAGTGCATTCTATGATATAAGGTGTTTTCTAGGAAATTCCAGCTCACTTAAAGAATGAATTATAGGGTAATGTTTCTATACACAAAGAGATTAAAAGAGAAAATAGTTAACACATCCCAGAGACCTCTAGATTTCCAAGTGACTTTGATAAATTCTATTTTTCATTACTTTCAATATTTAGTTAAATAAATCTTTTTAAAATGATACTTGAGTTAGGTATTGGACACTCATATGGCACTTTTTATTTATTTTTCTTGCTGAATAAAAGCAAGTGAGTATTGTTATTAAAGCTTAGAAGAAAATAGGTTAACGGAGAGAGTTTCCTCTACTGATTTATTTCCAAGTTAGCTGTAAGCGTCAATATGTGCTCCAGACTAAGTATTAGCATATGCATGGTACTTACAGGTAAAGGAAATCAACTAATATCAGTGAAAAAAATCAGAAACAAGATTTCATAAAGATATGTATTTTTTAGAAGTAAAGATTGAAATGCTTTTATATCATCATTTTCCACCAACATATTTTTGGAATCTATTAATTATCTTTATTGAACTTCACTCTACAGCAGTCAGATTTACTATTTTTATGAAAATCCACCCATGGAACTTTGAATAAACCCACAGTATAGTCTATGCTACTAACCTAATGATAACACTCTCTACTGCAATACACTCTTTTCTACTATTTAATCAAATAATAAAAAAAACATGTCTATTTTATTGACAGATAAAATATGCCTGCTACTCATTTGCTGAATATTTTGAATGTATTGAATATTTTGCTGACTAGCTTTTCAAATAGTAAATGCTACAGCTATAAAATGTTAGAAAATAACAAATGTAAGTCATACACCTGACTTGAGAAAGAGGAAGATGGACGTTTTCAGGTTTTTCCTGATTTCGAAGTGTGCTGACATATCCTGCCGGCCCTGGGGAGAACCAGGAGGCTAGTGTGGGACACATGCAACACTTGGCCATGTAGCATGGCAATGACTTTCAGAGAGTGTTCCCTGTTCCAGTGTTCTCCAAAATATGTTCTTCAAGGCAACAGCTCTGGGTAACACACCCTACAAAAGGGTTCCCCTGGTAATTATATTTGAGAAAGGGTGGGTTAAGTGAATGCGGAAGCAAACTACTCCCAAATCTCTCACAACAAATGTGCAATTAAATTCCCATTACTCAGCCATTCGGGATTAAGTGTTAGTTTGCCCAGTGTCACCTTGAGGCAGCCCTCAGAGGGAACTCAGCTGAACTGAGGCTCAGGTGAGCAGTAGATCTGAACTTTATGCTCAGAAGTGTCAGCTCAACTTCCACCTATCACTGCAAATCTCCTCCCCATGGAGTGGAGTTGTCACTGGGAAATGCATCTTAGCTGGGAGCACAGTACCCCAATTGTTTTTTCTATAGGATGCAGCCATTTGGCTCCAGTCATCTGAGCCACCAGGGGCGTCAACTGGAAAATCTCCAATGAAGTCACCTGCAGGACTTCTCTCCCCAATCTGGAAAGCCCCAGGATGAAGGGGGCAAATCCCCTGTCTGCACAGATCCTAGAACCACCGGCCCTAACTACAGTCAGACTTTCTTCCTAACTGGCTCTGAATAAGGGATTCTTGGTGGAAGGCATGGTGACACTTAAAGGCAAACCCTCAAAGAACCAGCGGCCCTGTCATTGCAATACCCTTCACCCAGACGCTGATCCCATCTTGTCTGCTAACGTTAAGGACGCTCTTGATCAAAAACTGACTTCTATTTGGCTAAGCCTTTGCAGTTTGGGTGTTTGCTTACATGTTTGTCTAGTAAATAGAGCTCAGTAAAGGCTCTGAAAAGTTCTGAATTAAAGAATTATGTTCGTCAGTGTTGAATAAAAATGTCTATGCTTATTTGAAATGGAATTTTTTTCACATAACACTAAGATCTTCAAAATTAATGTCAAATAATAGATTATTAAATAACCTAATTAAACATTAATTCACTTCAGAGATTAATTGCCTGTTTCTTCTACTGTCCAAGAATTTAGAAGAGTGGGCAGGTGCTTTTCAGATAAAATAAATGAAGAAGTAAACTAGTATTGTGAAACTCAAAACTAGGATAACATGTGATATAGTCTTATCCTTTCTAACATTAAAAAAAATGCTTAAAAGTGAAGCTAATTTTCTCAAGCTACGATGCACAATAGGTAGAAATTTCAAATGGAGATGTTCTTCCTTGAGGTCAGACATGAACACACAATGGTGCGAATGTGGAAATGTGCCCCTGGATGGTTAGTTTCACACGGGAATTGCAACCAAGCTCATCTGCCATCCTCGGCTAAAGGTGTGCCATGCCCATTGCCCCTCTCCTTCTCCATGCTTAGCACAGATGTCATCCTCACTGTTTACGCCTCCTCCCTTTCATCCAGTTTGTTACCCGTGATCCTGATCTGTGACGGCCCCTTCAGTTTGCCCTTTGCCCTCTCTCAATTATGCGTGATACGTGAAACATCTTCAGTTCACTCCCGAATGATTGATACAGACTCCATTCGTTTCCTTCCTTTCATCCGATCTAGATGTGGCTGACCTGGCCACTCAGCCTCCACCGCTTCAGTGTCCAAATCTAGAACCTATTATCCACTCCCCATGTGGCCAACAATCTCATCATCCTCAGCGTCCCTGGCGTGGTCTCGTGTCGATGATTACATTTCATTATCTGTGTTGAGGAAGACTTCGCAGAGGTTTCCTTTCTCCTTTCCTTTCCCCAACATGGCCTCTCAGCCCAAGCCTTAGGCCTGCACAGAGACTCCTCAGTCTCAAAGCCCTGGCAATGGGTTCTCAGAGTCTCCAAGAAGCAGCAGGAGCTGGGGCACAGAGGGTCCCCTCCACCTTGGCCACTACTCTTGCAGGAAACCCAGAGGAGGAGAACACCCTGGACCTCACATGCACTCCTCTACATTCTTGCTTCTTTCTCGTTCCACTGATCTCCAGAATCGGAAGGGGTTGGCTTTCTCTTCTTGTCGTCCCTTTTCCAAACATCAGCTGAGCCTTAACTCTGGTCAGCCACGTCCCTCTGCTCTGGGACAGTTCTCATGAGCATGAGCCATACGGGCCTGTTTGTTACTGATAAAGCAGAAAGAAATCTGGAGAGTTGTTCTCCAAGATAATAATTTGATTTTTTACTTCCCAATTCTGCTCTGACTCTCAGAGCCCAGATGCCCCAGACACATTTGTTATTCGCTTTGGAGGTTTTCTGCTGTGGCTCTCTGTCCTTGTCCTTCCTTGAACAGAGCTGGAGGGATGATGCCTTAGGCCAGGAGAGTGAAGGTCAGATACCCAGGAAGGGGAGAGAGGGTAGCAAGAGGATCACACTGAAGATCAATACCATTACCCTTGTTAGATAGGATTTAAACTCATATGGTGGGGCTTCCTACTCCCACATTTAAGATTGAAATTTCCCATACTGTACTTAGCTCTAGAAACGCTCTTATTTCATGCCCATTATTTAAAACCATCGCCTCTCTCAAATCCCTCCTTAAAATTTCTCTGAAACCTTTTTAAAGAAGGAAGCTTGAAAGTCTTTTTTTAAACACAACGCAGGTTAAATTCAAATAAAAGTCATAATAAGATAGACCAAGCATATGGGAAGAAAAAAATTAATAAGCTCACTGCTTTCAAGTAGCTTTCTCCATGAAGTTTTTACATTTTAACTCCTTGTTTCATTGTATCACGAGTATAGAAATACTCTTCATGGCCTGTAATGTGTTCCATTTTGAAGTACATCAAATTCATTTCAATGTCTACTAATATTAGTGATAAATTGGAAGTGAAATGCCAGTAACTATCACACTGAATTTCCTTCTTACTCAAAGGGAAAGGACAATGGCTGCCCACGATCTCACGGCTTCTATGAGGATAAAATGGTTAAAGTTTTAGGATAATTTAAACCCAGTTGGGAAACAATATAAGGTATAATAACCCACATCTCTTTAGAATTCACACTTCCTCGGGCCAGTTTCTCATTCACCACACCTGGACGCTTTCTTTGGCATCTCCCCTACGTTCACAGATATTCTATATCTGTATGCAAATGAAGTAAAATAAATAGTTTGGGTTGTAAGTAGATTATTAAATAGTTAACATGAGAGCAGGAAGTAAAGTAAATGAGTAAAAAATTATGGATTGTATGGTCTTTAAAATATTAATTTTATTGCAGATGAAATTATAGCTGTGTAGAAATGTAACTGATGTGATATTCAGATTTGTTCTCCTTTTAATTTTTAATAAAATTTTGGGTTCAGAAGTAAATTTCTGTATCACTGATGTGGCTTATGGCAAAATTTTTAAGTAAGTCTCCAGTTTGCACAGCAGGTTGCGGTGGCTCTTAAGGTTACTAATTTCAGACCATAAAAAGGCAAAGGCGATTTTCAATTTTAAGTTTGTTAAATCAGAGGGACTGTACATGAATTACATCCCACTATTTTAGTAATAGAGAAGTATGGGCATTTGCATAGCTTATGTGATGATATTCTTCTTATGCTGTAATCACAAGGAGTTTCAAAGAATTTAAAGATAGATAATGGTTCCTTCAGTGTCTTAAAGAGCCTTCTGCACATCCTGAAAGAAAGGTGCTAGATGTGAAGCTACAGACACTTCCGGTGTCCTCTTGTTTACAGCAGATCTGTAAGCCAGACCTCTAACCAGTATGCATATTTTATAAAGTTCTAGCACGGACATAGGAAAACATTTTCCTTTTTCTTTTTGTTTTCTTGGGTGCTGTTAACTCGATTGAAATGGAAATGAGTAAAGAGGAGATAGACCTGCCTGCCCTTTCCCCCTATTTTGAGAAATGAGGTGTTAAACATCGGCAGCGCCTTCCTGCCCGGTTACGTTTTCAGAGGAAAGGTGGGAATCACAGACGGGTACCCATACGGCAGCTGCCGGAGCGGGACCTGGGCCTGCGGGAGGGAACCCGCGAAGCCCCATTTGCCGGGTTCAGACAGCGCCCACGAACACGTGCTCAGTGCACAGCTGCCCTTCCCAGCCCCGGAGTCCTCGCCCGCCGACTGTTCGGCGCTGCCCACGGCCCGCAGCACAGCCGTGGGGCCCTGGGTCCCGCAGACCGGGCAGCAGTCCTCACAGGCACGAGGCGCTCCGGAGACGTCCGACCCCGGGAAAGAACAAACGCACGTTTCTATGTTTAAATTACCCGCTTCGGGAAAAACTGCACAGAAACTGTTCATCGGTTTCCTTGTTTGCTTGCGCTTTCCGTACAGTGAGTGATGATGAGCCCATAGGCAAAAGGGACAGCTGTGAGAAGGAAAATCCAACCGTGCCCAGAGGTCGAGGCGCCCGGCGCGATCTCCCACACTCCACCACCCCGCGCACCCCGGGACTCCGGCGCTCGGCTCGCCCTTCTGCCCGACGCCCTTCCCTGTGTAGCCACCTGCACTTCTGCACACAGGTGACCAACGCGAGGAGCTCTTCTCCGGGCACGTCTTCCCTGACGCTACCTTTCTTCGCAGCGTTTGTCAGCAAGACAGCATTCCTGCCTGAGGTGCGAGTTCCGCCCCGGGAGGGAAGCCCCGGCCTCCTGTTCCCCGCGCCGCGCAGCTCCGTGTGCTGCAGCCTGGTGCGTGGCTCCGGATCACAGCGGGACGACGGGCCCGACACCAGGTGTTCTCCACTGCTTCCAGGTTCACGTAAGCACTTGTGCGAATGAAAGTAAAGTCCGTACGTGTGAATTGTAAACGTGAAAATAACAAATAAAATATTGTACATGTTTTGCAAATGCTTATTAAATGTCAGCAAAAAGGGGGAAAAACCCAGAGACTTTCCCTAAATACTGGTTTTGCAGTCACCCTAATTTTTTTAAAGCGAAATTGTTGGATGAGTTACAAGAGAATTTGCTCTGTGTTGAGTTCTGCTTATTAGGAAAAATGTTAAAACCAGTGTCTCAGGTAGCCAGCGGAGACCTTGTTTTGAAATAACATCAGTTAAAAACGTTTCTGCCAGTGCAAGTTCTGACTTCTTCCAAAGCCTTGGGAGTTTGGAGACCCCAGGGACCGGTCCCAGGAGGACTCTCACCCGGCCGGCCTGTGGGTGCCGTGGGGTCACCCCGATGCGGACAGGGAGGCGGCATCTTTGTCCTGACAGCACTTGGCCTGGCGAACGCAGTGCTGCTGACAGTGCACCACCAGGAGGCTCACAGGCCCTTTATGTCACTGCGGCTTTCCCTTCTGGCCGACTCTCACTTCTTTGGGGACATAAACTTAAATCATTTGCAGTTTAACATTTCGGGGACACAGATCCGGCTCTGTCCTCTCTGAGGAGGGAGCCAGTACTCAAAATACTTCCATCAATTCCCACCGTTCGCTCACCAAATGTTCCCTTCATTTCTGTGGCAGTTTACATAGCTGCCGCAATCTTGTGTTTCTGCGACATTTACTGTGCAGTTTCTCATAGGCTCTTAGAAAATGACTTTTGATAATCATTAAACTGGGATCATTTGACATGTAAGATTTAAAGGAGATGTTCAAATAGGTTATCACTGGGCATTCTCTATTTTTTTTAAGTATTCTTAAATTTGTCAGCTCAAGGTTATACAGAAAATGCGAAGAGATTTATTCCTTATATTCACAAGAAAATATTCTGTGTAGCATGCTCCTCACACAAGTGCATCCAAATAGTACATGCAGACTTAGAGAACTGATTACAGATATCAGCAGTGTCTTTATACTTACAGATTTTAAGTATGAAGGTCATAGAACCCTAGTAAGGAAATTATTGAAAAATGGAAAAGAAGCCCAGAATATCACCATCTTCACACATTCTTATAAGTGTGCTGGCATATTATTTCCTTCCAGTAGTTTACCTGATGCACTTGGCCTGTGTATTAGCAAAAGTGTAATTCCGTAGGTGTGTGTAGTCACCTAATGTCAC
Source organism: Heterocephalus glaber (assembly GCF_000247695.1). The sequence continues at coordinate 21,243,365 of NW_004624763.1, read as the reverse complement.
AGCACACACAGTCTTTATGCTTTGACATAGTGTGTTGGCAGTGTTCACTTAAAATAATATCACGTTGTGTTAGTTTACCTTCCTCTCGATGCTGAGACAAAATACCTGACACCCAAAGTTGGAGGGGAAGGGGTTTATTTGGCTTACAGTTTGTAGTGGTTTTCATCCATAACCGGCTGACCTATTTTTCTACCCCCTTGTTTCATTGTATAACCCAGTGCTAGACTCACATTCCTCAGTGATCAAAATCTATAGCGGTCAATACCATTTAGTGATACTTCTTTTCAGAACTTTCTTTTATAATCTTCCAAATTATATATTTCAAATACAACTTGAAATCTTTTAAGACTATGTTTTACTTTTCAATAAATAAATCCAATTATTGTGTGGGGATAAACTGGGTGTATCTTGTTCTTCTATTGTGTAATCTTTCCATTTTGAAATGTGTAGTCCAGGGGAGTAGACGGTATGTTGGTACATTTAAGGAAGGGAGGAAAGAAACAGGAGCGCCTTCCTCAGCCGTAGGAAAGAAAACAGCTCCATCACCTCCCAGACTCTGTCCCTTCCCCAAGCCTTTTCTTCCTTCTCCTTCTGTCTTGACTCCTCCTTAGCTTGACTTCTCTCAGAGTAAGTGGCTCACCCCTTCCGTGAAACCTGCGTTGTCTTTTCATTGAAACTACAATGAGCAGGGTTGTTCTGAGCCTCCTTTTGCACATCTCCACTATACAGGTGCAAGAACTTCTCCAGCTAATAGGTTGCTGTGTAGTAGCATACGACTAATGATTATCGACAAATTATTCTCCAAAGGATTTGTAGAAATTTTACATTTCTAGGGCCAATGTTGTGACTTTCCTTTTCCCCAACTGTCTTGTTATCTTCAGACTTTTAATTTCCCTATATTTTATGTAAAATATGCAGAATGATAGCTCCTTGTACTTTTGATTTTCATTCCACTGATATGATTATGAATATAAATATATAGTTTTATATATTTATTGACTATTTGTATTTCTTAGTTCCTCTTATGTGAAGTGTTAATTAAATTCTATTTAATAATTCATTCTTAGTAATTCTTTACACATTCTAAACGTTAGGTCTTTCTAGGAGCACATGACTGGGAACTTTTGATGAATCGGTGGTCTTTTTAATGTACACAATTTGTCAATCTCTCCTTCATGATTATTACTTTTCTAAAGTCTTAGTTAAAATATCCTTTCTCCTAAGGCTAGAACTTTTAGCTACCTGCGATTAATTTTTGTGCTTAAAATTTGTTTTTCTGTCCTTTCCCCCAGATCACGTAATACAAAAACCATCCTTTACCTGCTGCTTGTCAACGCTACTTTTGTTCAGCACTGATCAGTTGTTCGTGTACTTTAGTCTGTTTCAGGGATCTATTTATTTTTATGAGGTGTGATAAAACCCACAGTGAATGCTTAAATAAAAAATTTATTACAGTAGAAGATACACAGACATTAATTCCCTTCAAAATCTTCACCCTCACTTCAAACATATCCCAAGGTTCTCACCACTTTCTGAAACAGTTCTGGAGGTGCTCTTTCCTGAGCATCATTAGTTTCACAATTATGGCAACCTCCATGTCCTGAATTGTTTCAAAGCATTTACATTTCATAGCCATTTTGGCTTTGGGGATGTCAGAGGTTGCATGGTGCCAGATCCAGTAAATATGGATGCATTGTCATGTGTTGTTGTTTTTTTTCTTTTGTACGGGGGATTGAACTCGGGACCTTGCACTTGCAAGACAGGCGGCAGAACCATTGAGCTAAATCCCCGCCCAGCACAGTCATGTTTTTTGAGCCTGCCTTCTGTTGGATGGCACTTGGCAGCATTCATGCTATTTTTAATCACACTCTGTAAAGACCTGACAGAGGACTTTCAGAACTGCTTCAGAAAACGGTGAGGATTATGAGATAAGTGTTCAAAAATTTTCAGGGTTAGTGGTAATGTGTCCTTTACTGTAAAATCTTTTAAATTTAAACACACATCCTATTTTGTGACCAGACCTTATATCTGGTTTCTTTTTCTCCACTTGGGTCAACTCTAAGCTTTCTTTGCTTTGGACTAACTTTGATATCTGTAAGTTTTACCTATTCCTGCATTTTTCCTCTATAAGAGTGCCTAAGCTCTATTCATCCATCTACATTTTAGAATTTTCCACCTCTTAAAATGGGAATTTGACTGCGATTGTATAGAACCCGTATTGTATATTATTTAGATTTTACAAAATTGAGCCTTCTGATCTGACAGCATGCATATTATTCCATTTAAAAAAATTATCTTTAACGACTTTTAAATCAAATTTTCTGATTTTTCACAGGTGTACACCATGGGAAAGGAATTAGCAATCATGGAGGTAATGAGACCCTTGATATATATGTGAAGATAAGCAATCGTATTCCTGATAGGTAGACTATGGAGCCTGAAACACCTGAACACCTGCATGCGTGGAGTTGTCATTCCTCATTAACTGAGGGAAGGCTACAGTGAAAATGGCATTTTAGAAAAATTTACAAGTTCAGTCTAAAAGGACTTCTAAGTGGAAATAAGTGAGCAGTTTTGTATGCAAGTCTAGGGTTTGTGTGAAAAGTTATAGCTAGGGCGAAAGACTTGTGAGATATATCAACCAAGAAGATTTCAAGAGGGGTTTAATACAAGTACTGTTTTTCAGAGAGGTTAATGTTTAGGAGGAGTGCATGTGGTGACTAGAGTCAAGGGGATAGAAACAATAGCCACCATGAACCCAAAGAGCCGAAGAAAAGAAGCAGTTTCTTGAAGTTTGAAGAAAATTTTCTCGGGTTGGGATTTAGCTCAGTGGTGCCCCTGCCTGCCTCACAAGCATAAGGTCCTGAGTTCGATCCCCGGTACCAAAAGAAAGAAAGAAAGAAAGAAAGAAAGAAAGAAAATGTTCCCTATCAATGAATTAATTAATCTATTATCTATTTACTTATCTCACAGTTTGAGTTTTATTGTTTGGAAATTTCAGTTATAGATGTGTTGCATCTTCTCCGCATTCCCATACATAATTCACTTTATGTCTAAACTTTTTTCTTTTAAAAATTTTTACGTTTTTTTCTTTACCTTTATCACACTATGCTGTTACCTACTGTATTTACCATGGCATCCATTCTCCTTTGTGATCCTTGTAATATATTGCTAATTTCCTAAAAGACTTTTCTTATGGCTGCTATTTTTTACTTGAATTTTGGCAGTTCCATCTTTACATTTTTTGATAGCGGGTCTTCTATTTTGCATTTTTGCATTTCATATCCCTGCATGGCAGTGATTACTTCATATTTTTTTTTCCTTTTAACTCAACTTGGGATGTTTCATCTTGCTTTTTACTTCCTCAGAGGAAACATTTAGTGGTGAATTTTCATCATATGTAAGAGACACATATTGCTATTTTTCTTATGTTTTTCTTGTTTAGAAGTATGCCAAATCTTTTCTCTAACTTATATCTGAATAATATTCATTTTCCTAGACTACCAGAAAGTGATCTGGAAAGAATAAGCAAGGGTATTTCTCGAAGATTCAAACTTGCAATAGATGACCCCACCCGCCCCTTGCATACCCGTGACACTTTCCAGCTGCCTTCATCTGCTTCTCCCCTGGCGGATTGCCAGACACCGACTATTAACAACCTCCCTTGAGTTTGGCTGCCAGTGGATTTAGCCAAAGAGCAGTTCCATAGGACACTGGAGTCAGGAAGAACAAAGGCATCAGCTGCCTGGGACCCTGGTCCTGCCCTGCAGAAGCTCATGCTGTAAGACTCTCTCCTTCACATTCTGGAACTGCTACCATTAGTTGCCCCTTTCAGACAAATAATGACAGCTTTTATAAATAGTCCATATCTGTGAAAATAATTACTTTGTTAAACTCTCTTCAAATTCCTTATTTTGAATACAAATCTGGAAGAGTTTTAAAACTCTACCTTTCACTTCTACAGCAAAGGACTAGTAATCTATTCCTTGCTTTAGCCACTTTTTCCATGTAAATGTCCTACATTCACTCCCACAATTCAAGCATTTCCACAAATGTGTATTTGATTCTTCCTGTGTGTGTGTGTGTGTATATATCTTCCAAATGTAACTCTAATTTATTACCTACTTTCTTCTATCCCTATGATATCCCATATTCCAAATAAATTGCATTTTTATTAAAATAGTCATACTCAACTATCCTTGCTTGTAACTAATTTTTACCGGTGTTTATGTAGTCAGTGATACTGCATTTTCTTCTACTTCCAGCCATGTTGAGCCATGAGATGCACCATTAAAATAAGCCATGATCATAAGCTTTGGTTGTTACACTGAAGAACCTAATCCTCTGACTACAATGAAATTTTTAAGCAGGGCAACATAGTTGCAAGAAAAAAGATGAATGATTCTTCTTACAATAATTCAACAGAAATTGTTAAATGGGTGGTTTTGTTCACAATGATCACATCATTAAATGTTGCAGAATTAAAATGACAGATAATCCAAAAGCTTAGTTGGAATTTGTAGCACACTTCTCTCAATAACTGATAGGATAGGCAGACAAAGAAAGGATGTAAAAGTTTTTAATAATACCACTAACCAATCTGAACTAATTGACATATTTAAATACTTCATTCAATAATTGCAGGATATGCATCTTTTTCCAGAGAATGAGAAACATTTATTAAAATAAGTCATAGAGCACTTATACAAGCATTATAAATTTCAAAGGCTTTCCATAGTTAATTTTTGTGTCACTGTACAAATTAATTGGGACTTAAATTACAGAAAAAAAACCTTTAGGAACATGAAAAATAGGTAACAGCAAATATCTGAAGGCAAAATAGAGTTTACAGTAAAGTGGAGCAACGTCTTCACAACACTGATAGTGAAAAATGGTCAAATTTGAATTGTGTGATAAATGCTCATTAAAAATAAGAATAAGATTTTTAATATTATAAAAAATAAAGTCAGACTGTCTAAAGGATATATTTGAAAAGGTAAGAAATTGCCCTTGAAGAAAAAACATTTAATGCCGTAAAATAATAAGTAATGAACAACTCTCTGGCCTTCAACACGGGGCAAGAACACCACTGACTGCTAGCCGTCTTGCTCAGCTGGGAAAGGTAATGAAGATACAAGACGAAACAAATGGAAAATGTGAGCAGCAACAGTTAGGCTCGCAGTCCCAGGGACCAGGTCCTCTGAATCAGGAATACAAACAGCATGGTTTCTGCCAGAGTCAGCTAATGCAAAAAGCTGGCACTATTAGAGCAGGGATTATTGCTTTATTTTATAATTAATATGCTGATTGTTTTAATGGGAAAAGTAGAGAATATGAACATGCAAGAACAGAGAATGTAAGCAGAACATGAAAATGAGAGAGAGAGAGAGAGAGAGAGAAAATTGGACATAAAAATCCTGTAATTAAACTGAAAAGTCCCCATGATGAGCTTTTTGCAAACTACACACGCCTGAAAAAAGAATCCCTGAAGGATATGATGATGGGAAATCCCAAAACTGACAAAGAGAAAACCCAAAATTTCAAAAACTTGTACAGAGTACTGAAGAACCGTGGAGCAACTACAGAAAGTGTGAAGCTGATCTCGTAAAGGTAAAAAAGGAACAGAAGTAATGTTTGAAAAACTAAGGATTGAGGATTCCCCCAAAGTAATCAGGACTAATGTGTCTCTGTCACAAAAAGACTGTAGAATTTCACATTTAGCCCTGGATCAGAGAGAGGCAGTACAGCCACAGGAGACATATCCAAGCCAACATGTCCAGGAGTAGCAGCAGATCAGAGCTGGGAGGAACGTGTCAGTGGAGAGGAACTGGCCATGTTCAGGAAAAGAACAGAGACCTGAGATTCTGAGAAGTCTGAACGGAGTGCTGCATGCAAAGTAACTGGGAACCTGTAGAGCAAGCACTGATTGGTGCGAGACTCAACAGGTTAACTTGAGGAACTGTGTTCTGTGAAGGAGGCCTGTTCTGATGCTTGTGTGGAAGCCTGCATCAATTGACGATGAAGCTGACATCTTGATAATAATTTAGTTTCTTTAATTCTGCAACCTAAGAATGAAGCCAGAAGCTCATTACCTTTAAGAATTTCTTTCTTCAGTGTTTCAGACAAAACATTTTTTTTCCTCATCACATATTGATGATGCTAAGTTTTTTGGCTAATGTGTTTCTGCCATGACCATGTTCTCCCTGCAGCTTTCCACACAAAAGGCACAGGAGGAGGCAAAAACATCGGTAGCGTGTGCTCCACTCACAGTCCTGCACAGGACAACACACATACACTCTTTCTTGGTATCCCCAACATATATCAGATGCCCTATATATCAGACTTCCTATGGACAGAGCGGCACACACGAGAAAAGATCATTATGTTTTGAAATCCATCACCAGTGTTCCTAAAGTTCCCCTAATCATGGGCAGCTCCCTGCTAGGTCTCTTTTCCCTTGGTTCCATAATGGCCCACTATTTCAAAGCTTTATCCTTTTCTTCCCCATTGGATCCTCTCTCTTCAGTCCATCTACTGTAACAGAAAATATTTTACTTCCAGTAGGCATAGATTCTTTGGTTTTATAGAAAAGCTTAGCTTTTTCTTGCTTTTCATGTCTTTACTCCTTCTCAACTTAGCTTTACTACCTTTTGAAAAACCAAAACACCCTTTATCTAAAGCAGAGGAGCAATGTTCTCCCTAAAATGCATTTGGCTGCATTGCCCTTGAAGAATTTATTCAAATGGCCAGTAGCCACAAGTGGTACCCATAATACTAAAATTCTGTCATGTAATCGATGTACTTGGCAAAATAATATAAAATAAAAAAAATTGATAGTGACAGGTAATTACTGAGAAAAGAGACTGTACTATTGTCATTTTGTAAACTGATTAATTTGTCTTGGATTTTTTGTTCCTCTTCCTGTCTTGTTGCCTTTATTTGTTTTGATGAGGTTCTTGAGCTGTAGTTTATCTGGGGAAGTTTTAATTTTTCCTTAATTTTGCCACTGTTGCTGTATATAGTATTTTTCCATGGCAGTTATTTGCCCTTTCAGCACTTTGAATGTATCTCCCACGCTCTCTGGCATGCAAGGTATATGTTCCCCTGTACCTGAGGAATTGTTTTTCCCTCTACTTTCAAAACTTTGTCTCTGACATTCAACGATAGGATTATAATGTGCCTGGGGTCAACTTCTTTGGGTCATCTAGTTGAAATCCACCAGGATTCTTGAACCTGGATGTCAATTTTGTTTCCCACATTTGGGGTGCTTGGCTCTAATTTCTGCCAATAAGCTTCCTGCCCCTTCCTATTCTTGTTGTGACTTCTGTTATGCACACATTGGTCCCTTTTACTGGTTTCTTAAAAGTGCTTAGGCTTCCTCCATTCTTCAGCATTCTTTTTTATTTTTGCTCCCTCGATGGGTGATCTCATATGACCTACCCTCAGCTTCACTGAATCTTTTTTTCTGGTTGATTGAGTCTGCTGTTGGATTGCTTTAGTGAGATTTTCCATTCTGTTATTCTGTTCTTCAGCTCCAAAAGTTCTCTTTACCTCTTTTTTACATTTCCTGTTATTTGTTAATGTTCTTATTCTTTCATGCATATTTTTCCTGTGCTTGGTGAAAGCTATTTGTATGAAAGTTATTTTGAATTCTTTATCAGATAACTCATACCCTTCTGTTTGTTTGGAATCATTTTCTGGAGATTATTTTGTTTCTGTGATTGGGCCATCTTTCCCTGTTTCTTTAGGTATTTAGTAATTTTGTGTGGATCCATACATATTTATGCCTGACATATTTAGGATCGAGTAAAACACAACCATTGGCCAATGTTTTGTTTCAAGAGACACCATAGTTGCTGCATAACTTGTCAACCACACCTACTCCACTGTTTGTTCTGGTTTCATTTGTATTGAGGATTCACCATCAATCTAATCACCATGGTGTAAAGTTGACAGTATCAAAACTACTTTGTTTTTCTTTGCCATATATGAGGCCAATGTTCTATCTTTCTGAAATCCAAAGATCGTACTATACATTTCTCTGTACACTTGCAACATTTTTTCAGGAATCTCAGCTTTGTTTTCACAAATAGTTCCATGTTGATCAACTAGTATTCTTTTGGCAAATGTAACATCAATGGGTAACTAGTGAACAATTGTCAAATAGACGTTTTGGTTACTTTTAAAAATAGGTACAGCAAGTCTATTCACGTCATATGGTTTATTACTGCACGAATAAAGACCTGGTGGCTGAGTTTTAGGATAAATTTCTAAATTCAAGGGGTAAAACGTCTTTGCATCTGCCAGGGGATATATTTTTATATCATACTTGGAAGGCTTATTTAGCATAAATTGCCAAAAGCTACAGGGACCTTGAAATGAGGCAAGTTGTTCATCAATTGTCATGTATTCAGACAATGTATAAATTGCTTGACAGTTTGAAACAAAGCTTCAAAAATGAGGAAATACCACCCAAATTCCTGGACTTCTTTTCTTTCTTGGTGGGTCTTTTTGTTGTCAAAATGTAGGCAATTTTGAAGGAAACCAAATGTCTTGAGGGTCATTGTTGTTCTAAAAATCTCAACACCACATCTGTCACGTCTCCATTAGTCCTTTATAACAGACCTATGAAGGCTTTTATTTATTTTTTACTTTTAAAAATTATTTTTTATTTTCTAGGCACTATTTTATGGTAAAAAATATTTGATATTAAATGTTCCTATAGGCAAATAATTTGTGCTGCAGGTGGTTTTTATTTTCCTGACATCTACATTATACAGCTCTAATCACTGACTTCATCACTGAAGTCTGTGCTCTTCTTTATCCTCGGGCGCCGTGAATCCTCTGACGTTGAGGGGCCCCCTGCCCTGGGTTTCCATTGGTTCTGTTCTTCAGTCTTGGCTTGCAGGGAGGCGACGGCTTGGCTGAGACTCGAGAGCGGGGTCTTCCCCTTCGTCTTCACTTTCTGCCACATCCTCAATTTCTTCCGGTTCGACAATTTTCTTTTTCTTCTTTTTTTCTTTCTTCTTTGGAGGCTCACGTTCTCCGAGCATGTTTTTTAGACAGGCATCACTTAAGTGTCCACTTTCCCCACATTCATAACACTTTGATTTATCAAAGTAGTTTCGCCTTCGGATGAATTCAGCTGCTCTCCCGTTGTCAATAGCAACGCTTGCCTTTATCACTCTACCAAACAACTGTTTGTTGTTTATGGCTCTGGTGCAGTTTTGTGCAGAGTCTTTATCCAAAAATAATATAAATGCAACCCCTTTACTCTTCCTCATATCTTTGTCTTTCATTATAGTAACCCCAGTATAAGTCGTTACTTGTCAGAGAGAAGGGCAAGTTGGATACATACACTGTGCTCTTACTTGGAGCCAGGCCATCACTCATTTCTTCAGGGACGGCGGCCCCGGTGCAGCGGCCTGAGCATCCCCGGCCCAGGCAGGGTTGGAGCAGAGCCCTGGGGTCGTGGCAGCAGAGGGGCCCTCTATGAAGGCTTTTGGTTCAGGCAGGTGTCATGATAAATATATTTTTGAATATTACTATTGATGCATGTAGAATGTTTTTGTGTTTCATTATTAGTGTATTTCATAATATCTGGTAGCATATTGTCTGTTACAAACAACCTACAATATTGAGTTGCAGTGTTGGCATTCTGTTCAACAGGTTTCACCTCTGGCAAGAACCTAATAACATTTTCCAGCCTAGTTTTAACGGATCAATAAGGTATATATGACTGCTGTGTTTTGACTAGTCAAATATTTATTTACATTACTGTTTTCTTCCTCATCTGAAGCAGCGTCTTCATTCTTTACTTTTTATCTGTCATATCTTGCTCGGTCTCACTTCTTGCAACTTCTTTAGCTCACACGATCCAAGTTCTCATCAGTAGCCAAGTCACCTGATGACTCACTTTTCAACTCCCAAAGTTGTAAAAGTGGGTTTTCATGAGAGATTGTACTGAATGGGGCTAATTCTACAAGAAAAATCGAAAACATTTAATAAAACAAATTATAAACGCACAAAAGTGTAACATGGAGTGTTAAGGTGGGGAGAAACTCACCTGTTGATACTCTGACACACGCGTATTTACCTTGTTGTCTGTCTGTTGTCTCTCCCAATTTTTAGCTACTGTACATTGTGTTACTAAAAACATCGTTGTGCATCTATCACTGTAATATGATGTTTTTAACTTTTTGGGGAAAATATCTAGAAATGGAACAGGTAGGTGGCAAAACTATTCTAGTTTTAGGTGGAATCTCTGTCCTGATTTCCGTAGTGGTTGTACTGGTTTACATTCCCACCAACAATGCAGAGGAGTTCCTGCTTCTGACACCTTCACCGGCATTTGTTATTTGATTTCTTGATGATGGCCATTCTTTCAGGGCTAAGATGTAATCTTGGTGTGGCTTTAATTTTCATTTCATTTCGCTAATGATGCTGAGCATTTCCTCATGTATTTATCGGTCATCTGTACTTGTGCTAAGTGTCTGTTTGTGGTGCTTGCTCAACTTTTGATTGGGTCTTTTATTTTGGGAAGTCTGACTTTTTGACTTCTTTGTATATCTAGCAATGACTCCTCAGTCTTCCCACCGATCTACTGCTTTTCGCAGCATTGTACACAGCTTGGGTATACACCAGTTCTTCGTTATTCCTATTTTGGGTATGAGATTGCAGAAGCACAACCTTGATAGGGTTCAGCCCCTCTCTAGCCACAGACTAGAAGGTTCCCAGTTGCAGCATGAGGGAGACACTGTGGATGTGTAGAAGAGAGAAGGCAAAGAGTCCTGAGATAAGGGGCACCCAACAGTCTCCAGGGGCCGCACCTGACCCACAGACTGTGCAATGTCTATGGAGTGAACACTGTGCGTGGTCTTCATTGAGCTGCTCCCTCTATTTCCTCCTCCTAGGCAATCCTGCTCCCTTGGTTTATTCTCCATGACCCTTCCAAATGCATCGTCCTTCAGCTACACCACCCCACAGCTTCCTACCTCAGAGTAAATCCAAAGTCCTCTCCACCATCTCTGACCTCACCTTCAGCAACTTCTCACCCTGAATGCATCTTTTCTGGCTTCCTGGGCCTGCTTTCCCTTCAAGGTACATTCTGCCCCAGGGCCTCTGCGTAAGCTGGTCCTGTGCCTGGAAGACTACTACATCTCAGTCTGGCTCACTTCTTCACTCTCCTAGGGTCTATTCGAGTGTCATATTTCACTGAAGACTCCCCGGTCAGCTTGCCTAGTTTAGGTGTGGTCCAAGTATACTAGTGTCCACTGGGGTCAGAGGTGTGGTCCTCAAGGTGGTGCTATTGGGAATTGTGCTACCTTTGGGGGGTGGAGCCCATTAGGAGATGCTGAGGTCCCGGGTCATGTCCTTGAAAGAAAATGCAGGATGTTGCTCTCTCTGCCTTCCTGTATTGGTGATGCAAGCTCTTTCTCATGCAAGTGCTTCCACCACAATTGACTGTAACTTGGAGAGCTGTAGCAGAACTGAGCTGATGTAGGTAACCTGCCACTGCACCTCTAGAACTGAGAACTGTATTAACCTTTTCTCTTTATAAAGTAAGTTGTATCACATATTTCACTATAATAGTGTAAAATTGACTAATATACTGTCTAAAATTTACAGTATTCATATATTTGTCTACCTCCCTTCTATTTCCAATTTTTCTCCTACAGTGTTTCCTTGAGCCCATTTTTTCCTATTTTGTCATGTTTATTTTCCGCTCTTTTCTTCTAGAATGTCTCAAGAAAACAAGGGTTTTTTCACTTTATTTACTATCTGTGCTCAGCCTCTAGAAACAGAATCATTTACCCAATTTACAGAGCCCCCTGCAAACTGAAAACACAGGGCCCTACATTATAAAGTGATTGAGAATTGCAGGACAGTGGCGGCACAACGCTGAGCTTAATCCAGTGCCTGGGCTGTGAACCTGGCACTCTTCAGCCTCTGTCCTTCGAGATCAGCCGAACCACTGCACAAGGATTTTAGAAAGCAAGGCTCCTGTCCTGCTCCTTCCACCTGAACCTGTGAAGACGGCACCCAGGTCACCAATATCGCAAGACATGCTGAGTTTCTTTGAACAAGTCCAGGCGACTGAACTTCTAGAGATGGGGCAGAAGGACAGGATGCCTCCCTGAAGCCTCTTTACGCACTTGGGACTGAGAAAATCATAAGTGATTTCCTCTACATGCAAAACTAATAGACACAAGAAACAAAAGTTTTCCTGTTCGATCCCCAGTACCAAAAACAAAAAGTCTTCTTTACACTATAAATGATGATGAAAATGATCTCAGATGAAATGATTTCTTCATGAAATTTAATCGTGCTTTTAAAATTTTTTTTTTTTGGTACCAGGGGATCGAACTCAGGACTTTGCGCTTGCAAGGCAGGCTGCAGAACCATTGAGCTAAATCCCCGGCCCATGCTTTTAAAATTTTGTAACTGAACACAAATACCTTGAATGAAATTAAATAAATTTTAAAAATTAAGAACAAAAAATTAAAATATCCAAATAAGCTATAATTATTATTTGTTTTCATAATGTAATATGAAATATTCTTCCTTGGTATGAAAACAGCATTTCTTTGTCTTTTTATGAATTTTCATAGAAAGAACAATGTTTCTCAGTCAGGTCATCATTTTAAGAACATCAAATATATTTCAATATTTGGCTTTAATTTCAGGATATTATAAAATTCTAATTTACAAAAGTAAATTTTAGTGAAAATTATAATACCAATTTAATATTTTACTGTTTCATATACAGCAGCTTCCCCAATAGTTAATTCAATTATTTAATCATGAACAGTTCAGCCTTTCATTGTGTTTGGGAATTTACAGTCATCATGAATCATATTCACTTGGAATCATTACCATCTTCTTTGTTGTTTCCTTTGGGAACGGTAGTGGTTAAAGCATAGCTGTCGCCTTGATTGGTGTGGGAGTCTGTTGAGGGGTTGGTAAAGCTCACCTCTGGGTGAGTCTGGGTGGTCATGGAGCTGTGACTTCCATACTATACTTGCTTACTCACCACTTCCTCTTTGGCGTGGTCCCTGCGCTGCTTCCTGGCCACCATGAGCTGAGCAGCTTTGCTCTGCCACACCCTTCTGCCGTGATGTCTCTGCCTTGGAGCAGCTGACCATGGACTGAACTGTGAGCCAAGTTAAGCCTCTCCTCATGGGTGTCAGGTATTGTGTCCCAGAGATGGTAAAGTTGACAAATATAAACACTATTAGAGTCTATTTTTTATTCAAAACTTCTCTTTGTTGGCTATGTAGCCATGTACAATATGAACCTCTAAAGGCAATATGTGGAATAACATAGCCCAAATAAGTTGGAACAACAAACTGAAATCCTCAAATGAAAATCACAAATCAATACATTGTGTAGTTTGAAAATATCACCTATTTTAACCATTTTTAATTCATGGTATGGGTGATCGTTTGTCAGATCCCTCTAACCACAGAAGATATAAAATAAGCTCATCATGTAAATGAGTTTAATATTTTTCTTACAAATCAAGAATTTATAAAAAGAAATAGAATTTTTCTTTATATAAGATTTATGAACATAGCACAGAACTCTGGCGCTCCCAGAAACACAGCTCGGGAGATGCTATCCTGGACCCAACCCCAAACTAATAGCACATGGTGATGGAAGATGAACAGGATTTGGAGCTGGGATGGACTTTGGGCTTTAGATAGACTTTTTCGTTTAGTTTCCTGGATTACTGGGTACTTTATTTAAAGCATTCTTTAAGTGTCCGGTCTTACAAGGTGGTGGTGGGGATAGTTGCTTATTAAATATGAGCTTGTTCTCCTTTCTCCGCCTCCCTGCTCCTCTTTGGGGACAGCATCAATTGGACTCTTGGTCAGAACTGAAAGAAAAAAATGAAGCTTATTTGGCCAAAAAGGGAATTTATTGGCTCACATAAAATGGCAAGACTGGATTCAGGGCCTAGAAAATATAATTAGGAGTTGGTTCCTCTCCATCTCTTTACTCTACCTTCTGTCATACTGGCTTCGGCATCAAGCATCACATGGCAGCAAGAGGTTGCCTGGAGCTCCAACCCCAATATGCTCTCAAATTTCAGGGCTAACACAAAAAGTGAGCATTTTTTCACTTAAACTAACAAATAAGTTTTGGTGTGATTTGGATAGGTAACATGCCGATGTTTTGACCAATTATCAATTACTGTGGCTAAAGAAATAGACACTTGTGGTTGGTCCAGAGTCCTGTGCACCAGCTCAGAAATGCCGTGTGTGTGTGTGTGTGTGTGTGTGTGTGTGTGTGTGTGTGTGTGTGAAGTTCTGCAAAATGAAGGATCTGGAAGGGGAAGCTGAGATGATTCTGCTAATGGAATTCAGGTCACGGTTCCCAGAAAGGAGCAGGGTAGATGCCGGACATCACACCACTGGTGTCCCCTGCAGTTCCTTCCTCAGCAGTCCACAGTCAGGTGCGAGGCAAGCAACCTTTCCTACCCAGGAAGGCAATGCGCCCCCGAAATGCCCTGCTTTGTTGCTCCAGAATCTCTAGGAGACTCCAGCCTATCAATTCTTCCACTATGTAAGGTGTCTTTACTTCCTTTAGACTCAGCTAGGTTTCCTGTCTTGACAAATTGCTATGGTCTGGACCTTAAGGGTCCCCAAAGTCCACGTGCTAAGGGTTTGATCCCCAAGGTGATGATGTTGGGAAGTAGTGGAAACTTTAAGAGGAGGGGCCTAGTGGGAGGAGGTGATGTCATAGGGGCGTGGCCTCAAAGGGCCTCTGGGACCCGCCCCTTCCCCTTCCTCCCTCTTGGGTCCTGGCGGAGGGGAGCAGTTTTGGTCTGCGGCAGTCTCCTGCTGTGTGTGCCGCCCGCCACAGGTCCAAAGTGAAGAGACCGACTGACCCAGGCTGGGATCTGCAAAGCTGAGCCAAGCTAAACCTCAAAGCTCCCACAGGTTGCCTCAAGTACTGGTTACTGCAGGAGAAAACTAGCACGCACCCCACGCACCTGCTGCACAGGTCTCCACAGCAGTCTAGAAATCTCACTTCTGAGGCCCAGGCTTCCTAGGGTTCTCAGCGGCGGTCACGTTGTAGCATAGTTTCCCGGCTCCTTGGGCGCCTCTCCTCTGTACTGTTCTCAATTCACACTGAGTTCTCATTTTTTAGCGTTAAAACTGCGGAAGAGGAGTCAGCACGGGTTTGCTAAAGGGGTAGGTAAGTGATCAGATGGGGTGAATAAATAACTCATAAATAACTCAGTCCCTGGGGAAAGACCCGAAGCATGACTCGCCTTAGGGCATGTTGCAGACAATTAATTCCAGGTGTAGTGTTAGATTAATATTAAGTGTTACTAGTAAACATTTCAGTCAGTTTCAGGTTGTTTCTTTTAGAATATAATTACTTTGAGTTTGCAGAGTTGGAGTGAGTCTGTCTTACACATATATGCACACACAGATGCAAACACGTGCATACACTATACATGTATACAACTACATTATGATGATAATGAATTAAAAATAATATAGCACAGCTTTTATTTTTAATGAATTTTATATAAAATCCCAAATGGTTAGCAACTCAGAGAAGGTAGTGGCCACAATTTTACTACAGCAAAATCTCTAGATACAGCAATTTTTCTGACAATCTATTTGACTACAAAGTGTCTGGCAGGCTTCAGAGGAAAAAAACTCATCCAGAGTTTTCAACAGAAGGAACTTCTAAAGGTAGATGAAGCCAATGCATTTCAAGGAAAAAAAAAAAGTAGATTAGCCAACGGTGAAATCTCTAGTCCCAGGAAGATTTCTCCTCCCTTGAATTTTGCTGAAGCAAGGTTTTCATCAATTATTCCATGAAAATATAAAAGTGCTGTGGGTATATAATTCTCTCTCTTAAGGGAGAAGGTTCTTTTTAAATTTAATTTTAAAACTTATATATCTAAAAACACACAAGCCATACATGAATGCTTCATCATAAAAATATGCAAAAGTCCACTTAATTCTAAAGAATTTTAAAGGCCCCATGTAGTCTGCCCCTTTCCTTCCACGTTGGTGATTGCTTCCACCAGCTCGCACCTTTCTGGGCATATTTTAAATTCACATGCATTGTTTTATATAAAGTCTCCCCCGTCTCCCTTTGTTGAATCTGTGCTTCTCCCCTGGGGCTCCTGTTGGCCAAAGACCAACTTGGAGTGCCCAGCTCAGCATGGAGTCCTCTAAGCTGCTTATGCTGCTCAAGCTGCGGGAGACAGAAGCTCAGGTGCCAGCAAGATGCATGCTCCTGGGACTCTGGACATCAAGGGAGCGAAGCAAGACACCAGAACTCTGAGGGTCAGGGTGTTTGCAGCAGCAGCAGCAGAGGTGATGACAACAGAGGCAGCTGTGACAACTCTGGCCAGGCTCTCCCTCCCGCGAGCGGTGGCCTCCTCAGCTCCTCGCTTCCTTCCCGGCTTCTTCCTGTCCAGGGTCCTCCACATCCTCTGCTTCCTGCTCCCATGGCTTCCGCTCCAACAGCAGGGGGACTGGAATTCTGTACAGCCCAGTGCACATTTTTCTATATTTTACAATACATTGTTGATGTGACTTTTATAAGTATGTACTATTCAGATTTGTATACTATTAGATTTTTAAAAATTAAATCTGAGAGTTTAATTTAAGAAAAATTATTTTAATCCAAGTAATCACATATTTTTTTAAGTCTCTGTCCCAGGAAAAAACACAAATCAGGGTTTGTTTTTTTTTTCGTTTTTTTTTTTGTTTTCTTGGTACCAGGGATCAAACTTGGGACCTTGCATTTACGAGGCAAGTGGAGGAACCACGGAGCTAAATCCCCGGCCCCAATCACATTTTTTAAATTTCCTATACTTTCCCTTTCTTTTTATTGGTCAATATCTTGGTTAACTAAGACAGTAATGAATGTAGACCTTGAGAAGTCAAGGTCATGTATTAAACGTTTGAAGCAACTACTAGAAGAATACCTAGCAGTGTTTAGAAGTGTTAATCAACGGTTCTATTCTCCTTCAGAAAAATCTGCAGGTATTAGAAAATCTTAATGTCAATTCCTTTAAAATATTCAAGTAGGTTTTTTTTTAAAAAATCTTGTTTTGTTTTTAAAATATGCAGAGAGATTCTTACTTTTAAGAGTCAATGGGGCCAGGGATTTAGCTCAGTGGTTCTGCCGCCTCCCTTGCAAGCACACGGTCCCGAGTTCAATCCCGATACCAAAAAAACAAAACAAAACAAAGAGTCAATGCACCAACACAGTAAAGGAAAAACCCATACTTAAAATCATATTCAGTGATGAAAACCTGAAAGCCCGAACATGACAAGAGTGATTTCTTTCACCCCTGCTAGTCAACGTTGAACTGGAAGTTCTAGAGCAATTGGACAAGAAAAAGAAGTTTCTAAATTTTTATTTCAAAAAGTAAAACTGTCTCTGGAGATGACATGATCCTATGTATACAAACCTCAAATAATCCATGAGAAATCTACTAAAATTGACAACCAAGTTCAGGAAAGTTACAGGATGTAAGATCAATACACAGAACTTAATTGTGTTTCTCTACACCAGCAATAAACAACTGAAAAAAGTCAAAAAAGCAATTTCATTTACATAGTAACTGAAATAATAAAATTCCTAGAAGTAAATTTATCTAATGAGGTGAGACACTTGTATGCCGAGAATGAACAAATTTTACTGAGAGAAATTAAAGCTCACCTAAATACATGGATAAAGAGTCTGTGTTCATGGATTGAAAAACTTTTTGGACGTTACCTGGTAACAGTCGTGTTAAGAATTTTATTTAAACTCAAATATATAAATTTATATTATTTGGAAACTTTATATAAAAGCCCAAGGCCTTTCCTTTAAGATGGCTCTACTGGTTTTGACTTTTATGCTATCTTTCCTTTATGAACAACTGTGCTTTACCTACAATTTCCAATTTTAGTGCTTCTACACTGAAGCTAAGAATTTAAAGATACCAGAAGAAGGATTTGTGTTCACTGTACTCTTGGTCTTTGTGAATTTTAACTCCCATCTTGGCAGTTCATATGCCCAAAACCTAATGTCACAGCCATGTTTAAGTGGCAAGCATTTGTGGATTCCACTACTTCATTTAATTTGGTTCTCTCTGATACAATTCTTTGCTGTATAATAATATTGTATTGCTTTGGGCTTTGCAAATCTGTTGAGTATTTTTTGGGTTATCTTACTCTGTTATTTAGGTTTCTGTTGCTTCTTGGATTTCTTTAATCATTTAAAAATGCTTTCAATAATAATAATCTCTAAATTGCTTAGTGTTCTCTTGTTCTTTAGGTGCTGCCACGTACTTGTGTTGTCTGTGGACTCGTCTCAGATTGGGTTTGTGCAAGTGATATGCGTGATATGCATGTGTGTCTGGCCAGGTTCTTCACTTGGCCTTAGACTTCTGTCCAGCTGGGTAGTGGATGCCTCTCACCTTTACCCCCATCCCCACCCCCACACCCAGAAGCTATATACTTGGCTACATGGCTCTCAGTTTCCTAAGGAAAGGTAAATTTAACACTTACGCAGAACTTCTAGGTTTCTATCACTGAAAATATGGATGATTAATGGATTTCACCTTCAAGCTCTTCCAGTGGACTTTCCCTGCCCGCAGCTGGACAGACAGCTCCGTGAGTACTGAGAAAAGATCATGGGTAGAGAGTGTTTCACCCCTTTCTCTGAGGGCTGTCTGCTGCTAGACATTTTATGTCAGAATCTCAGTCCCATTTCTCTGCTTCATTTTGCCGAAGGTTATATCTTCTGTTCATCAGAGAAAATGAAAATTTCAGGTCTTCTATGTCAAGACCCACATGGGCCATTATTATCTACTTTTCCTGCTGGAGTTTTAGTTTTGACTATATTTATGGAAACTGAGGATTTACTAGTTTATATCTGTCTTTATTTTTGAACTTTATTATGCATTTGTTAGTTTGTACCAACATGGGTTATTTTGTCTTGCTTTTGCTTTTTGAGAGGGTGGATGGCATAAAAGGGACACCATGTGTTTACCACGTGGCCACAAATCACTTTATGATGAATGAGTTTTTTAAAGTAAAATTTCGAGCTCAAAACCCTGGACATTTAAGTTTGTTGAACTTCTTCTAAGTTTTCCTGCCATTTAACTCTGTGCTCTTCCCCTTCACTCACTGTGACTGGGCTTGCTTATTTCCCCACACTTTTGACGACACCTTGTATCACAATTTTGGAGGAAATTTTTTTCCCTGTGCCACCTAAGCTTACTTTTCCTCACTACCAATGGCTTTGAGAATTTCTTCATTTTTATTTCAATTTAAGTTCATTTTGTGATTATTCACATTTCCTGTAAAAGGTCAACATCTTTGCTACCTCTTCTAGTTTCTTTGCTTTGGTGGATGAGGAATCCCTAATAAGCCAAGATGGTGCTGTACATCATTTACTGTAGTAGTATAAAGTAGCTTATTTTAGATAGTGTGAGCAATTTGTGTATCCATACATGCTCACAGGATATGTTCTTAAAGAACAAATCGATTCATGTAACACCTATTTAAATATTTCATTATATTTAATTTAATTTATTCATTTTTAACCTCTGTAAGAACAGCCATTATATTAGTGCTATCGCCCCATCCTACACTGGGGGCAGTTGGTGGACTGGAAGCAGCACTACATGCACTCTGCAAAGATGATTCTCTTAGAAATGGAAGTAGTTTTCAAATTATGTCCAAGGTCACAATGTGATACAATTTACAAATCAAACCCTGAGTGGGGTGCTGGAGTCCGTGTTCCAAAAAAAACCATGAGGACACCCCTAGAAAGGATCCCAGGCTTCGTAAAGAAATAAAGAAGATACAACTTTAGAACAAGTGGAGACTGTGAGGTAGGGCCAAAAGATCTTAATGGAATGTTGAAATTCTTCCTCCCCAGCAAAGAATTTGATTCTCTTAGTTGTTGGAATTTGGGGTCTGCAGGCTTCTTTCTAGCTTTTAGCACAACATGGTGAACTGAGGAAATTTGATAATCACAAGTCAGTGTTATTTAACGAAGGGTTTAGATAAATTTGCATATTACAAAAGACCCCAAAAATGAAAGTTCTGGTTTTCGTCCCAGCAAAACTGATTCACAGCCACACTGTGTGCACCCTGAAGCATGGAAGGCTGCTTCCATGGGTGGAGACCCCCCCTCCCCGCCAGTGGTCCTGTGTAGACTAAAGGAGCCAACCACAGGGTCCCCGGTCCAGCTGGAAAGAAAGCCCCTTTTCTTACCATCCGCTTCTCCAGTATAGCATTCAGTACTTTTCCAATATTTATTGGAGCCAGAAGTTAAAGTGGATATAAAAAGAACATACCAGGTGGCAGGTTATGGTGGTTCAAAAGGACGTATGAAAGGGGGACCCTTCGGTGCTGTGAGCAGCATCCGTTGTCATAATTAGCAAATGTTAGCTTAAGAGCCCAAAATTTAAATAGAAAATGATTTCTTATGATGACCTCTGCCTGTCTTTTGAAGGCACTCCGAGAGCCTGACCAGTGCCAGGAATTAGTTCGACCAATTGTCTCAACCTTTTCAACTGCATAATGCTTTCCACTACAAAGAGTCCTCAGTGTGCTTTTCATGTGTAAAGAAAGTTCTTACTCAACCTGTAAAAACCTGGCAGATGGTGCAGTAATTTGTGTATCCATACATGCACACAGGATATATTCTTGGAGAACAAATCAGACTCATGTAACACCTATTTAAATATTTAATTATATTTAATTTTGATTTATTTATTCATAGTTTTAACCTCTGAAGAACACCCATTATTTAAATTAATAGACAGGTAAACAGCATCAACAAAAATGCAGCATTTAATGCGGAAGATAACTGACATGCATGAAGTCATTGTATTAAAATATTGGTTTTCCTATTGTTTTGCACAGATGGTGCCAGTAATTAATATTGTGCTGCTTTTTTCATTAAGGGATTCCCTGCTGACAAAACTCCCACTGTCTAAAGTAAGCTACTTTATACTACTGCAGTAGATGATGTGTAGTTTATTTATTTATTAGTGGTAATACATTTTTTCAGATGCAAAATATGTAATACTCTTAATGGTCAATGCATAATTGAAGTTAATAAATTTGGTATGATGGACCATGTGTTCTACTCTGAAAAAATGCATAAGTTGATCATAGATGTGTAACAAATGTGTTCACTGCCATCTGGTTTCTGAGAATAATATCAATTTCAAGAGATAGAAGGTATCTGAACCACCAAAGGTAACAAGGAACAACATGATCAACCTCTTAATAATTAAAGAAAAAGAAAAACCTTTTCCGGAGGGCAGCTCCCCCACCCAGGTCTTCTTTAGTAGTCCGGAAACGCTGAGGGACCTCAGGGGTTGTAGGAGCACGGGGACCCTAAAGGAGCTGTGGTCTCCCTTTGTACTCGGCCTCTCCTGGGCCTCAGCCCTCTGCAGGCTGCAGGGCCGCACCTGACAGCAGCTCTTCCCACCTCCGTCTGGATCAGGTGTTCGGCAGGACCTCGGGAGGCCCCAGGAACGAGTCTGAATTGTACCAGCACCTCCTACAGAGGGCATCAAAAGTGGAAAATTAATGTTAATAAATCTCTCCTTATGCCTCTTTCAGAGGGATCAAAATATAACAAGCTTGTTTCATTTCTGAAGGATTTAAAAATGATCGCTCCTTACTTCTACAGTGCCATGGAAATGGTGTTTAAATTACACGCGATGCTGTGTAAATTACTGGCCAGAAAATTTTCCAGTAGCAAATGAAATTTTAAAGCAAGAAAACACAAAAGTAAACAAAGTCATCATTTTTTTCCCAGCCTTTTTTTTTCGAATAAAATTAGGGTTGGTCTAGAGCCCTAGGAGACCCTTCCAATCTTGGAGTAAGTTGTTCCTCTTTCATCCGTGCCAGTGGTCCTGGTTCTTCACCCAGAACTTCTCCACTTGGCACGGAGCAAGGGAAGCCTTTGCACGCTCTCCTTTCTCCTGCTACGGTGTCCCCACTCCAGGCTGGAGACTTCTCCCCTCTGCTCTGTGATGATGGGGAACCTAACACTGTGTTATGGGAGAGCACGTCTGGCTGTGGATCGTGCACAGCAGGGCTCAGTGCCTGGGAGGACACAGAGCTGGAAATGCAGAATGAATTGCACACGGCCGCATGCCATTCTTACTTCTGTAGGTTCAGGAGTTACCAGTATCTTCCCCTTTGCTGTTGAGTTCTGAGGTCTGGGGTGGATTTCTGCAAAACACAGCTGGATCATGACTCCTGGCAGAAAAGAGATTTCCAGCCAGAGATGGCCTGGCTTTGGCTGGTCCTAGCGCTCCTGAAGGGCTCTCCTTTTTCTTTAAAGTATTCTTTCTATAGTCATCCTGGAAAGAATCTAAATTCACTTTCATTTTCAAACCAAATATCTACCCGCTGCACTGTATGGTGTGATCTTCAGGAAATTCAGAATGTGGAACCTAGTCTCACACACACCTGGGGCCGGGGTTGAGTCTCTCTCACTATTAATGCGCTGGGCTCCTGGCATTGTTTGCTTTGGGAAAAAAAGAAAAGCAAATGCAACGAGCTCTTAAATCCCCCTATCTGAGACAGCTAGCATTGTATGAAACTTCAGGTAAGGACATTAAAATTCAAATTGTGTGTCACCTCAAGAGTATTTTTTGGAGAAATAAACCTTTTTGAACTTTATAACAATGCTTTATGAAATGTGAATATTTTCCTAAAAGGTAAACATCACATTTTCAGAGAGAATTTATTAAAACATCTTCTTAACACACACACACACACACACATATGGGATACCAATCTTACTTATTAGTGAATATATAGAAAAACAGCCACTTATTAAAAAATTTGCATTTGTCAATCAAATTCAATAATGCAAAATATACATCTGTATTTCAGTCGATATTTTCCAGGAAATAAAATAGCAATAAATTCTACAGCCAATGTAAACCTTGTTCTGAAAGTAAGAGTTTTAATTAGACATTAAAGGCATTATCAAAATTAATTTTTATTCTGAAAAATATTTGCAATTATAGTTACAAAAGTGATTCAAGTGTGTTAGAAACTTGGTTGGAGAGGTGGTTGTGAGTAACCTATGAATGATTTTCATTTTTTGTGTTAGACTAATATGGCAAAAGAACAAACTAAGCATAGTAGTGAGGTGTATGTAAAATCAGATCCATGAGAAACTGGGATGTGTTTCTAACAACCAAGGAATAGGGCTCAAAGGAATCTATCTCAGGCAAATCTCTAATGTTCATTCTGAATAAATTCACCTTTACACATTCAGCAAGAGTCTTCATTTCAATCTATCAGCAATAACTATTACATTTGGCTTATTCTATTGCATTGACAGGAAAATATTTTATTAATCATTTTACTTGTCATGGCTTATACTTACATGCATATTTTTGCATATTTCTTGTTCTCTACTATCTTTGATTTAGATTGTGAAACTAGTAATTATTTAAAAATTATTTTTGTCTTCAAAACTTAAGGAGACTTTAGACATCATTTGGATTTTTAAATTTCTAAAAGAGAAGAAAATAAGTATTTTGTACAAGTTTCATACAAATTAATTACAGCTAGGAACACTTCAGAGTTCAATCACCTACACCCCTGCTGCCCTGAGGCCACGTGTTCCCCAAGGGTCTGGAAGATGCCACGGGCCTGGGACTCACATGTGTTGATACAGTAAAGGCTGCATTAAGTAGTGAGGAAGGAAGGACAGACAGGGAGAAGGAAGGACTGATGGACTGACAGAATGTAGTCTGTAAAAGATGAGAGCAGAGACATCTGACAAATGACACGGAGTGTTGAGCGGGATCAGTATGGGGCAAATGAGCCATTGTCCAAAAGCTTTGTTGCGGACCTGGGTTGCACACACACTTAAGGTTTTGTTTTTATGGAAGAAGAGACGATGTAGGATCTAGAAAATATGTGGGAGATACGGAAAAGAATAAGGGCATATTTTATAATCATTTAGAAGTTAAGGCTGACATCTTTTTACAAAGTGTGTGCAGAATCGCAGGCAATCATAAAAACAAAAATACAGAGTGCTATGTTTTGGATTATACAATGCTCAGAACTAAATATATTTGTATAATGAAGTAATTCATCTTTACTATAATACTGGACCTTGTCCTGTCACCCCTTGGTGTTCTTTTTTTCAGCCAACTGTAAAATGCTGTGGTTTAAATTGAATCTTTAATCTGTACAATCGATTAACAGGAGTCAAAACAGAATGAAGATTGGGGTTAAAATAAGCACCAAAATTTGTGAATATTAAAAACACATTTCGCTGTTTTTCAGACTTAGAGCAAGGCTCTGAAACAGTGCTGGTGAACCCATGGCACACGTGCGCAGTAGGCTGTTTGATATTACTGAAAGCTCTAAAAGGTTTTCCAGCACTGCTCTAAAACCAACGCTGCCCCTGCCCTGCTGAAATACAGACTCCTCCATCCACCAGCTGTGTGCCTGGGCCTCAGTTTCTTCATCTGTAGAAGAGAAGTGATTGTGGCATCCATCCCCTGTAATTGCTGCCGAGGTCATGTGAAGCCTGACAAAGAGAATATTACCAGGCATGGATGCTGTCATGATATCAGACTGCTACAATAACTGTTTTAAGTGAGTACTTTGAAATGTTTATATGACATGATTTAGGGTTAAAGTAATAAGACTTGGTCAGGGCCTTGCATAAACATGTAATATTAAATGTTTCTCGTCTGGTAAGAGTACCCAGAAATAATATCTAAAGTGTATGTACATAATCTATTTTAAGCTAAATATAATACATTTTCACTCATATTTGTTAAGTAACTCCTCCATATTGGGCCCAAACTGCTTTCTCATTAAAGAGATTACCTTGAACCTCGTGACATCTTGCCCTACTTGTAAACTTCATCTTGCCTATGTCAGGAGACAAAGTTATAAAATTATGTATTTTCTTCCCACAGATATATTTCTACAGTTGACTTGCATTTTGAAAAGACCTTTAAGAAATAGCAGGTTTTAATGATGAGATCATCTACAGTGGAAATAACAGGCACAGCTAAGTGTCTTTATCCAGACAGTGGCACTGTAATGGTACTGCCATTTCTCCTGACCTGGTGCGTGTGCTTAGATGACACCTGCCGTGGGCGTATGCCTAGCTGCCTTACGCTTCTTCCCTGTGCTCACATGGTCAGAGGCAGTGTGGTATTCTTTCCCTGGCTCTGCTGTTGTCTCTACTTCGCCCACGTTCCCAGACTTCTGCTGTCCCTAGTCCACTCTCTATAAAGCCACTCACAGCCAAGGATGGAGCAGTTTTGTGCACCAACTCTACTGCACAATGTACACAACTTGCACTCCAGGGTGAAGCCAGACTTCCCCTGGAATCCTTTCTTGTTTAATGTCTCGCCATTGTCTAGTTCGCTTCTCTTGCACTGGTACAGACTTTTCCTGAGTGCACAGTTGATAAGTCTGTAGTACCACATTCAATTCTCAGGCTCCTTGTCTAGCAGCCCACCTGAGACAGTTAGGTAAAGGTTAAGCAGTGCATGAGGAGTCCAAAGCCCCACACTGACCCTGAAGATGGGATTCTAGAAAAGTCACCTGCCAGCCGGACTCAGTGTTCTCACCTAAAGCAAGGATAATGACACTTTGCTTATCCCCGAATTCCTGAGAGTCACAGCTATAAATAAAGACACAAAAAATAAGTGTTTTCAGTTAACACAGCTAGGTAAACTTCTAAAATTTTCTTCAAAATATAACACATTTCTTATGAAAAACATTGGCATCCACTTTATAAAGCAACTACTCTAAATTGTTTTATTCTGTTTTTATACAATTCTGAGAGTGAATTTTTCTGCTCTGTGGAATTGTGCTACCTGAGTTGAATTGCCCCAAAGCTAAATAGAAAAGGATTTGTCGCACACATTTAAAAAATTGTCACTAAGCTAAGGAGAACTGAAGCCGGAACTGTCCTCACACTACAGAACATTCAGAAGAATCAGGCTAAATGCCTTCCGGCAGGGAGAGTCCTGGGGAGAGAACCGGGAGCACAGAACCTTTCCTTCCTCCCTGTCCCCCTCCTGTCCTTCCCTCTCCTCTCTAATGGCGAACGACCCCTCCATGGAGCCAACCCAGGTCGCGGTTTCTAAAAGATGACACTCTACCTGGATGCTATTTGAATGTTTGCATTTTGGGGTGTTCTCTCCACTATGGTGCAGCTGAGCACAGAGAGACACCTGAGGAAGTGCCACATCATTGTGACAGCTAAGCTTGGTAGTGTCAACTTGACAGTCTGGGGAGCCGTGGAGGGGCTTAGAAGGGCACACTTCTGGGTGTGTCTGGGTGGATTGTGAAGTGTGGCTTTGGTGCTGTTCCCATGCTCTGCTTCCGAGCTGCCGTGAGGTAAGCAGCTCTGCTTCTCTATGCCCTTCCCCCATGATTTTCCTGTCTTGGAGCCTGCAACAATGGACTGGATGCCCTGAAACCATGAACCAAATAAACCTCTCCTTTTGGTTGTCTAGCAATAGGAAATTCCACAGAATACAAGTGAAAGCAATGATTGAAAAGAATCAAAACACCTAACCCTGTACTGCCGAGTTCAAAATCCTTAACAAACTCCATACACCTCAGTAGATAATTTGACCTGTGAATTCTGCAAACTAAGTCTGCACAGTATCAAAATGAAGGTTCATGGATCAGTCCTAAGTGGTCACAACACAGAAAGGAATTCTAGTTAGCAGCTATGTGCATGAGTTTTGATGCCAGACCAAATTTAATAGCAATCACAATTCTTCACTTATCTGAGGGACTGGGCAAGCTTCTTAGACTCACCAGGGCTTGGTTTGCTGATCTGGAACAAGAGATAACAACCTGTAAGTTGTTGTGAAGATAAAATGAAATTACAAATGTCAATCAGAATGCTTGGCACATGGTAAACATTTAAATATTAACTACTGTTACTTAATATAATCTGTAATCCAAAATAGAGCTCTAGGTCTTTTATTTTTCAAACTTGATTATGCAATATTTAATTCTTCTTAGCTTGCACTGCACTAAACAGATATTTTGGAACTTACAATTGCACAGTTTAAAATATAAAAAGAGAGCTTATTCATTTTTTTTCACTTTCCAAATATGTACTACTTTCAAAAACCTGGAGTGGAGTTAATTTGTAAAGTTAGCAAA
This sequence comes from Heterocephalus glaber, assembly GCF_000247695.1. The sequence goes on along the minus strand of NW_004624763.1, from coordinate 21,216,186 downwards.
TAAGAAAGTTGGGTCCTCTATCAATCATTGATGAAGTAGCTTATTTTGGTTACTTTCTCCTTGCTAGGATAAAAATACTTGACACTCACAAGTTAAAGGAGAAAAATCTGATTTTAGTTCACAGTTTGTGGAGATTTCAGTCCATAATCAGCTGGCTCCGAGGCAGGGCAGCAAGGCAGGGGGCCTGGCAGAGGAGAAACAGTCCATGGCAGGGAAGGCAGGAAGCAGGAAGATTTTCTTCTGTTTTCCATTTTATTCAATCCAGGATACAAGCCTCTTGGTTGTGCTATCCATACCTAGGGTGGATGTTCCCTTTTCAGTAAATCCATTCAGCCACAGCCAGAAATGTGCTAAACCAATCAGTGGAGGAATCTAGTATCACACACCCATCAGCCAGTCACTCCCAAAAGCCACACCTATGAGCACATGAGGCTTGGGGGGAGGGGGGCTTTTCGATGTAAACCATAACACAGTTCCCACCCCAAAACCTTTTCCAAATACATCGGATAATACACTTTGGAGTTTAGTAAGACACCAAAGTTGTACTGTTTCATGTATTTATGTATTTAATAAATCAAGTCTACCCATGTTTTGTCCACAAAAATGTTGAATGACAGCCTGCTTATTAATTTTCTCCTAAGCTGAGAGTCCCCTCCTTTCAGTTTTTCCCAATTGTCAATATTTCCTTTTTCTCTTTTCTGGCCCTTTCTTTATCCGCTTTGTAGTGAGTCCTTTCATCCCACCCAGCAGGTGTGTGGACAAACTCACCCACTGGATTCATAGGGCTCTGACTTCCTGGCTGAACCTTGGTCCAGCCTCTCTATTCATGTTATGGTTTGGGTTTTGTTTGTTTTTGTTTTTCATAATAAATGTCATTTGAAAAATAAGATTTTTCAGCTGATTGTTTTGTACATTGTGTCAGCTCAGGGTTTAGAATAAAAGACATAATGATTTCCCAAACATATTCCTCAGAACTGGTTTCCTAGACTTATTCATCACAGCCCACAGACTGGGTCTGGGAACTCACAGGTGTTTCCACGACAAGGGCAGCCAGAAAGGTAGAACAGTTGCCTCTGGTGGAGCTGAGAGGGTGGTGAGGGCTGAGTCTGCACACACTGGAGTGGAAGTTAAAGTACTAAACAAGGGCGGGGGAGCTCAGAGGCAGAGCACTTGCTTAACAGGTACAAAGGTGTTAGTTTGATTCTCAGCTTTGTGAAAAGAAAAGAAAAGAAAAAAGAAAGAGAGAGAGAAAGAGAGAGAAAAAAGAGTTGCTGAATGGGCTGGCAGTGATCAGCATAATTGTCCTAAACTCTGCTTAAACTTCCAGAATGCTGAGGAAGAAGACATTTTCAGGACTCTCTGGTGAGCTTTCTCTTGGAAGAAAGGAGTGGATGCCCAGAGCAAGCAGGATATGGAAGATGGAAGATGGAAGATGGAAGATTCTGGAAGATGCAGGTTAACAGCTGGAAGAAACATTTGGAAAAGAGTCTGCAATGGGAGAGCTGTATATTGTAGAAAACTTATCACTGTGCCATCAGATAAAGCAAATCTCTTTAAAAATCATTTTTACTATAGCTATTAAAATCTAACATCTATTACAATTTCTATCAGACAGGTATCTGCGGTTATCAGGATATTGTGTTCCTCTGAGGTGGAGTATGGCCATCGTCACATGGAAGTGGTCTTTATTTCAGAGTAAAAATAACTGGTTTTCAGTTCTCTGAGGTTCTCAATACGTAGAGGGCAGGGAAACCAAATTATTCTTCATTGATCCCATGTTAACTAGCACATAAGCCCAATAATGGGGAGAAATGTGGAAAATTTTCTTTTTATGAGAGACATGCCTATAGTGGAGATCCATTTTTAGAGTAAAAATTAAATTATTATATGCAAGGAAACAAAAAAAGAGTGAATGATGTATTATTTAGAATTTTAGCTTGAAGAGCAATTTGGATAAAAGGGACAACAGACACAATAGGGGAGGAAAGATAGTAGGGAACTGTTTCTTTAGGAAAAATAACAGAGAAGAAATTCAAAACAGGTCGTTTGGATTCATGCCCTTACGTTCAGTTCACAGGCACACTTAATAAATAAATGCAAACTGTTATAATTAACATGACAAAAGAAGATGTTTCTAATGATGCTATAATTATTAGAAGAAACTCCTTGTTTAACGATTCATTCCTCTCATAGGAGAGATCGGGTGTATGTAAATTTTCCAAAGTAAGCTATTCAGCCCTCTCATATCTGTGTCTCACCCGTATCTTACAATAATAAATATATAGTTCATATTTACTGGAGACATTAGGCCCATGAAGCAGAGAGGGACAAGTAGCCCTTGAAAGAAAACAAAAGGACAAAGAAGTTCATGCTAGTTATATGATCACTACTAAGCATATCATTGTCGCAGGTCATATGTTCTACAAGTTGCCACGGAAGTGTTCAGTCTTCTTTCTACTCTTTCAGAACCTTACCATCCTCTCACCAGAGAACTGGAGTTTATCTCCCTTCCCCTTGTAACTGAAGGCTGTGTGTAGGTTTGCAACGCATAGAATGCAGCAGAAGAGATTGAGTGACCTCGGAGACTCAGTTATAAAAGATCACATGGCTGTCACCCAGCTCTTTCTCCTGGATGGTCACCATTGCTCCCAGCCTCCATGTTGTGAGGAAGCCCAGCTCACAGTGAGGTTGCATGTCAACAGTCCCGGCTATGGTGTTACACAGAGATAAAGAACTAGAAAAGCTAATTTGGCCAAGCAGGAGAGAAATGACATCTCCCAATATGGACTACAACTGTAGAACAGTTGAGAATAGCAGTGTGTAGAGCACAAGGAGTTTATTTTAGGTAAGCTGTTGTTTCAGCACAATACTTACATCACAGTGGGGACATAGCACAACTTCATTTAATTACATGGAAACCACATACTGATGAAACCAGGTATCTCGACTTTCTGTGTTTCACTCCAACAAGAAGATTAAAGAGTCAGTACAAGTAAAGGGGACCTCTGTTACCTAATCTCTCACAAATTCTTTCTCCTGTGCTTTCGGTGATAGCACGCTATCATTATTTCTCTGCAGTTAACGAACTACTATATCATGTGCTTGATTGAGCTGCCGCTGAGGTTCTTTAGCTGCTTGTTGCATGGGAAAGGTAAGGATTGTGTCTGGCTGAGAACAGGATGCGTCTTCCCCAGAGTGGCAGAGTTAGCACAAGAATGGAGAAGTCAAGCAAGGGGAGCCAAGCAGCATCTTCCCAGAGATGGATAAAGAGGGGTGCACCTCTTGCTCTACTTATTCTTTAGCTGTAAGGACACCAGCAGCCAGTTCCTCCTGGAAAAAGTCTGGACTCATAGAGCCAGGCCATGGAATGAGAGGCTCCATCCAGAGCGATGGCCCACAAGACCCCATGGCCAGTCGTGCCCCATGCTACTTGTGTCCCCTGTTTTCTAGCTAGGGATCCAAAAACTGCCTTTTTTGGCTACTTGTCAGCAATAAGCCCTAAATGGTATTTATGGAAACCGTTCAGCCAATATGAATCATTTTGAGACATGCACATAACAGGAACACAAACGCATGGTTATCACAATGTTCTCTTGAGAGGCAAAACGCTCAGGAAAATACAGCGGGAAATTAGGCAACTCAGATCAAATCACAGCAACTGTTCCAGAACAGCACCTAAAAAGGGAGATAACTCAGAAACATTAGAAAATTCTAAATGAAAGGAATTCTAACATAAAATCACAAACACAAAGAACCTCAGTATTACACAAAAGACCTAAAAAGAAAAAAGACAGGAAGGAAGGAATGAAAGGAAGTGAAAGAAAAGAAAAGAAAGTCATTTCTATTCCTTGATAATAAACTTGTTGCCATCTGTTTCACAGTAACACGATGGTTTCATTTCCTCCAAATGAAGCAAATATTGGATATCAAAAATTGAGTTGCAAAAATAATTGTTTTAAAGGAAATAAAAGAGGTTAGGCCCTAAACAGTGATGGATGGCCCAAAGTAACATTTTTTTTCCTTGCAGATATTTTAATGATAAATGGATTCTCTAGTCAGAAGTACATTTTGTACTAAAAGAGGGAATAAGAGGAATTTACCCAGAAAGTTGTATGAACAGCCACGGGTTGTCTTGGGCTATTGTAATTCAAGAGTTTGTGAGAATTCAAAAGGTGCCAAGGCTGATGCAAATCATACCAAAGTTATAGGAATGGCCTTTTTATTTGCATCCCGAGCAAGGACAGTAAAAAAGGGACCAGTCCATTTCACGGATCAGAACGTAGAAAACTAAGTGGTGTGAAGTGGGTGCGGTTCTAGTTCGCTGGCATCTTCTATCAACGAGAATGACTTCCACCCTGGGAAAGGTGGAATAGATAGGGCTGTCGGAGTGGAAACCTGAGGTGGATTGGTAGGTAGTAGAGTGCCAAGGTGCTGAGGAGAGAAGCTCTTGCCTCTGAGTCCAGAGCCTGGTGCCCTGTGTCATCACCTCTGTGGTCCCCAGCTCAGGGGAAACCGGCAGCACTGGCCAAGGAGGGGCCGGGCAGCTCAGGGATGCAGTGGGTGCTGCATATGTGGAGGGCCTGGGTTTGAGTCTAAGCAACCCCTCCCCAAGAAAGGTCATTAAAAGTCACTCAAATTTGTTTTAAAGTAGTAAACTTAGATGCTAGGAAACTAGACTTTTATGTATTTAAAAATTGTAGGACTTAGTATTAAATTAGTTTAACAAACATTTAGTCAAAAGCCAAACCAAAAGTAAACAATGATTGCTAGACGCAGAAGTGCACACCTAAATTCCCATCACTTTAGAAGGCTGAGGCAGGAGGATTTTAAATTCAATTCCTACCTGGGCCACCTCCTGATACTACGTCTCAAAAAATAAAATAAAACACTAAAATGAAAGAAGGCTATGGATGTGAACGCCCTGCGTTCAATTCCCATTACAAGAAAACAAAAACAAAAACAACAAGAATAACAAAAGACAAAAATAGAAAACAAACCACCGATGATCCTGTAGAGATAGCAGAGGTTCATCAACAATACACTATGAACCCTAGAGCACTTTGTTTTCACAAAATATTGTAGCAAAGGAACAACAATATAGAGCCGTTCTTACGGGTTTCATTGTTACAGTGTACGCAAATACACCAGCCCGATTACCCTACAGGTGGCAACACACAAAGTCGTTCATGTAAACAGGCCTGAAACTACGAAAAGCCGTGCAGATGGATGAGGTAGTAGAATATAATGAAGACAAAATAGACTCTGGAGCTAAATGGCCTGGTTTTGCTAGCTCCCGTCTGACTTGGGGGCCAACCACCTAACTTCCCGCACCTTTAGATGGAGAGTAGTAGCGCTGTTGGTGACTAAATGTAAAGAACTTGGATCAGGTCTGGCACAAAGTCAGAACAGCTAGCACTAAAGGGATGCTAACTTTTTGTCACTGTCATTATTTCTCAAATTAGAACAAAGTGGGAAAACAAACTAGGGAACCATGAATATGCATATTTGTTCAGACCGACAAAACAGAAACAAGTAAGTATACCAATTATTAAGCTGATATCAGGATCATTTACTCTTTTTCTTCTTTTTCAATTGTTATTTTTATTAGCACATATTTGCAGTACACATTGATCAACGCCTTGCGGGGAGCTGGCCCAGGTACCTAACACATCCGCATTCATTTTTCATCCTCTTCTCTCCCCTTCCTCCATGTCTTGGTCTCCTTCCCATTTGCAAAAGATCTATCTCCCTATTTTCCATTATCTGTCTTTTATTTGCCTCTTTATTTATACCTAAGGCTTCTCATATAAGAGAAACCCTTAATATTTAAGCTTGTGTGTCTGATTTTACTTGACATGACGGTCCCCACGCGCATGCATTTTCTACAAGTGACTCATGTTTCTCAAATGAATGTTACCTGAAAACCTAATGTGTGCCATCCCCAGAGAAAGCATGAGAGACACAGGGATGGAGACAGCAAGTCTTTGAAGGCTCTAGCACTGGGACAAGCAGGAACTGCTCCTTTCCAGGTTTGGAGCACTGGCCTCTGCACTACATACAGCATGCTTTGAGAGGCTTGGATGGAACACAGGCTTTGATATAGCATGGTTTCTCTTATATGAGAAACTCAAAATATAAATATATGAAAGAGAAGAATAAAAGGTGGATGATAGAAACAGGGAGATAGATCTTTTGCAAATGGGAGGAAGACCAAGAGATGGTGCAGGGGGAGAAAGTGGAAGGGGAAGCAATGAAGATGTGTGTGTACATCACTGACTCCTCACAAGGGATGTAACCATTATGTACCGCAAACATGAGCAGTAAAGAGAATAAAAAACTCATTGCAAGAGTGGAATCGAAATGTGCATGGTAGTAAATCAGAAAAGAAAAATATTTGGACAAAAGGAGCCAAAGGTCTAACCAAAAGAAGATAAACTTTTAGTGAGGATAAAGCCAAATAGTGTTTTTATTTGCAAGTGTAATTTTATTTTAAAATAATGTATATTGATATAGATGGATTAGAAATTGAAAATTTCACCTTTAATCCTAACATATCTATAGTCTTTATACCATTTGTATAAATATGAATACCTTCATAATTATATGCGTATTTTATGTACAAAAGGATATGAAAAGTGAATCTATTTAACTTAACACTGAATTATGATGCTATTCTATTCTGTAGCACACTTAGTTCCTGTGAAAATGTGTATGTATCACATCATGAGATATCTCTGGATATGAAGTGCAGTGGTACGTAACACAAATTCTTTACAATCCCAGAGCAGCTTCTGATTGTTTGGGGCTGACTTCCTTTTCCCTTTCTTCCTGGGCACACAGCAAGACTACATTTTTTGCTTCCCTTGCAGCTAGGAACAATTTGGTGACTAAGTTACAGCCAAGAGGAAATGAACAAAAGAGATGGGAGAGTCCTGATGCGATTTTCCATGCTCTTTACTTTTCCACCAGGGAGTAACTTTGAAAGTTGCAAGTTAAAGATGATACAGCTATAATTAGGAAAGACCAGACTTGCACCATAGTTAGAGAAGAGGTGTCACAGGACTCAGAGATAAACAGTTTCCCTTTTCCACCCGTCATTTTTTGGTTTACTTGTTACTGCAACTAGCACTAGTTCAAAAAAACCCAGATACTGAAAACTTTAAATTGTGCCCACTTGATAGCTGCTGTCTAGTATCTCTTCAGTTGGAATGTCTTTGAGGGTCAGCTTTGACATGATAAAAGACAGAAGAGATTTGGCTGACTGATAGTGGGACATGAACCTATCGCTGGATTGACTTGGAGTGGGCTGGGAGATGATGCTCAGGACGGGGCAGCAAGTCATCCTGCAGTCAGACCAGCTGGGACTGCACATCCAGATCACAGGCCTCAGGAAGGACAGCTGGCCACTGCAGCTCAGTGGAGAGGACGGGACCTTGTCCTGGGCTACGGACACCATGGGGACTGAGGGCTGCACAGCAAGAACGGTACACGCCTCTCTTGAGAGGGTTACACTAGTCACGAACTCAACACGAAGCACAGCTAGGCTACCTTCATAGCAGGCAGTATAACTCCAAACTGAAGAGAAGAGAAACCACGCCTTATGGAACGGATTGTATCACCTTGTAAATATTTTCAGTTGGCGTCTTTCGCCACATGAAACAAACAGGAAGTTCCATGCAAACACTCATGAGCACACCCCGTCATACCTGCTATAGCGTCTATTGGAAGAAACTGACTTCTCAAGGATAAAGCTAATAATGAAAGGTAACATTCATGAAGTGCTTAGATTGTACTACATCCCATTCTAATTGCTTTTTTGTTTTAGAGTCAATATTTATTCTATTCTCTTTAAAACTTTTATTTCTTATCAGTATATGTTTGCAGCCCATAAAGATTACACTCATCATGGAGAGTTGGTGCGTGCATGTAACACATCTCAGTTCTTTTTCTGTTCTGTCTCACCCCCACCATCACTATTTACAAAAGACCTATCTCCTTGTTTCCTGTTTTTGGTCTTCTATTTTTCTCTTCAAATTATTTGTACTTTTGATTTCTAATAAAAGAGAAACCATCTGATATTTAAGCTGTATTTATTTCATCTAACATTATGGTCTCAAAGTGCATACATTTTCCTACAAATGACTCAAGTGTATTCTTCTTTATGATAGAGTAAAACTGCATTGTGTGTGAATACCACATTTTCTTTATCCATTCATCTGCTGATGGACATATGGGCTACTCCCAAGACTTACCTCTGATGAGCTGTACTGCTATAAACATGGTGGGCATGGCTCATGTAATATGATGTCTGTAACTCTTCGGGAAGATACCTAGAAGGGGAACAGCTGGGTCAAATGGAATTTCTAGTTTTAGATTTTTGAGTAATCTCCACATGGATTTCCACAGAGCTTGTACTATTCTCACCAAAGATGTAGAAGGGCTTCTTTCCCTGTGTAGCCTCACCAGCATTTGTTATTATTTGATTACTCGATGATGGTCATTCTTTGCAGGTAAGAAGTGATCTCAGGGTTCTTTTACTCTGCATTTCTCTAATGGCCAAAAGAGTTCACTGCTTTTTCATATGTTTATTGTATTTTTTCTAAGGAGTATCTAGTCATTTCACTTGCCCATGTTTTGACTAGATCTTCTCCTCTGGGGAGGTTCATGATATATTAGAGATAGAGTCCTCTGTCTATGGAATAGGTGCCAATTTTTTTTCCCATTCTGTAGGGTGTGTCCTCACTCTGTAGGTTTTTCCTCTGCTGTGGAGAAGCTTTTTAGCTTGGTGCGATCCATTTGTCGAATCCTGGTAGCTTCCTGTGCAGTGGGGCTCTGCTCAGGAAGTCTTGTGACCGTGAGTTCTTGGGGGAACACCGTGTTACCATGTCCATCGCACAGGGGCCCCGGACCGCAGCCGCACCGTGACTTCCCCACCTCGCTTGTGCGTGCTGCGGTGAGGACTGAACGGAAAGCCGCAGCTTTAGCTTGAGGCTCATCATGGAAAACAGAAGGAAACGAAGGGCACAAGTAACGCATTTTTAAAGAAAACGATTGTGGGATCCTGAAAGAGGTACCAAAACTGTGTGAATTTTCATAGAAAACGTTTCAGTAGGCGGATTATTTTTAGGTATGACCATTTAAAAACCATGCCTCTCTTTGAAAATATGCCTATTTATTTCTCTTAAGGAGACCAAAATGATGTAAGTCTACAACCTAGGAATATTTTCTTAAGACAGTGAATTTTTTTCTCAGCCTTGATATTAATAAATCAATATTAAATTGTAAAAACAAGGTTCCTTTTTCATCTGGAAAACTGTGTTATCTGTGTTTATTTTTATCAAGTATTAGAAAATTATATACTTAACATTATACTTTTAGCTGTCAGATTGCATTTATCAAATGAGCCTGTGATTCAGCAAATCGCGGGCCCAGGTCCACGCATTCCCGGTGCCGTGGGATCTTTCCTCAGCTGCCTTGTCGGGGCAACATCTCTGCCTCGTGGGAGCAGGGCAGTCACCCTGCACCCAGTGTTAGAGGGGGCCGGGATGGTCTCACAGCCCTGTCTCTCTTTGACCTCCACTCCAGTCTCCATTCCAGTGTGAAAACAATTTCTTCCAATCTCCCCCTCCTCTTATTTCCTTTTGTTCTAAAACATTGACTGATTGTAGCCTGTTTCTCCCTCTCCCAGGGCCTGCCACGGGCTTGAGGTCCGCTCTGGGAGCAGTGAAGGCTTGCACCCTGCAGTCCTAACTCCTCCACGCTCACCTACTTCTTGGGGACCCAGGATGGGGCTCTTTCTTCCTTATAAAATCAAAATAATCAACGTGTGCCTTTTAGGACAGTCTTACTTGCATGATTCCTGTTCACTATTACTTCACCTTTTCCTCATCTTCCCACAACACAGATTGGATATTTTTATTTGTCCAGGTTGATCTAGTTTTATGGTCGTCATGGTGATATGATGACGATGATCTCAAATGTCTCTAGACTTGCACATGGTGGTTCATGCTCCAAGTAAGATAGAGAAGGGCAGGAGCAAAATGCAAATTGTGCAACATTTAAGATCAACATTACTCAAGTGGGAAGTAATTTGCCTCCTCATGGGATTTGGAAATTGTTCATTCTCCCTTGTGTTGTAATTAGATTGCAAATAATACTTTATCTGTGCAAAGATTTAGACATCGTAGGTACTCATTAAATAACTTCATTAATATTGTAATTATTTTATTATCATAAACATTTAAAATTAGAAATCTGTCATGTTGTGCTTACAAATTTTTAAGATAATAGTATTTTTAAGATGTAGGCCATGATATGAGGAAGTTTCTACAAAAATAATCAATATTTATAATAAACAAGACCAAGGAGAGCATAGTAATAAAATGGGATAGAATCTATTATAAAAACAGTAACACAATCCTAGAACTGAGAGAAATCTCCAATGATTATTTCTTTAATATGCCCTGTGTTGTGTACGAATCAAGTATTTGGGAATAAAAATGTATCTTTGGAATGGATTGGGAAAATTTGGTGTACATATACAATGGGATTGTATTCAGCCTCAAAAAATGAGGAAACTGTCATGTATGATAAAAGTGGACAAACCTGGAGGAGCCATGTGAAGTAAAGTAAGCAAGGCGCACACGGACAAACGCTCCATCTTCTCAATTTTTGTGAAATCTAAAAAAGTTGAACTCCTAGAAGCTGAGAGAATGGGGGTTGCCTGGGGCTAGGGTGGGAGGCTTGGGGGAGGTTGGTAAGCACACCAGGCTTCAGTTGGACAGGAGGAGTGAGTGTCAGGGCTGTATTGAACCTCAGGGTGACTGCAGTTACTATCAGTGTACTCTGTGATTAAGAATTTCTAAGTAGACTTGAAGCATTCTCATCACAAAAAGATAAATACATAAGGCAGTGCATATTTTATTTAGCTTAAAAACTTTTTTGTGATAGGGTTGCTAAGTTGTCCGGGCTGGGTTTGAACTTGTGATCCCCTGCCTCAGCCTCTCAGAGTGCTGGGATTATAAGTACGTGCCATTTCACAAAATGTACTTAGGTTTAAATGTCATGTGTTATACCACAGGGATGTACAATTTTATTTTTCAATCAAAAATGTAACACAGAAAAGCTACGAACTGAATTATGCATTTGTTTCTGATTCACTGTGAAGGGCAGTTAAACATATACTTTTCTGAAATGAATAAAATCAATACTTTAGGAAATAAAATGATAAATTCATTTTTAATTTTCAATTAGTTTGAGACATCTTTTACATTCACTAAGTTAAAATATTTTTAAGCATTTTAATAATTCTTTTTCGAGATATCAAAAATACATTTATAAACTACATCTAGTTCAAATAAATGACTCACCTCTAGAGTCTTCCCCCAGGGCTCATGGTTTCTACATCTGAGAGTCAACAATTGCACATTGAAAATATGTGGAAAAGAACTGAGTCTGTACCAAATATGTACAAACTTTTCCTCTTGTCATTACTCCCTGAACAACACGATACAACAGCCTTCTACACAGCATTTACACCATATTAGAGGTTGTAGCGATCTGCAGGTGATTACAGGAGGACAGGATGGGTCATCTCCCCAAGTTTGGTAACCCTGGGGATCCTGGGCACAATCTCTGGCAGAAAACAAGGGACAACCCTACTCCAAAATCACAGTTTCCATTCCTGAAAACTAAACCAATCTGCTGTGTAGAGTTTAAAAACTGGAAAACAGAAAGCTCAGGATACTAAAGATTTTCTTATATGAGAGCAGCATCAACAAATGCTTACTTCTTCTCTAATCTGTCTTTTATAAGATTTACATCAAATATGGAGAGATTATTTTAGAAGATTACAATGGCTATTTTTTGAGGTAACAGAAAAAATAAAAGAAAATTTTTCATTGTTACCCAATATTTGAACAGAAATATCTGGTGCATGTGAGAAACAGGTCACACACACACACACACAAACCCTGTTCCTCTTCTAGTATTTGTCTCACACAGAATCATGACCACATGGCAGGCTCTCGGGGTGGTAAGGTGGTGCCACTGCCTATGCTGGAGGAAAGGCGCTCAGCGCTTCCATATGTTTACGATCCTAACAACTCTTTGATAAAGGTAGTATTGTTCTAATTATAACAAATGAATAAATTATGGTTCCATCATTAATGACATACAAAGGAGGAGTGATCAGTCAGAATTAGTAACAACAGCTGTCTTTCTTTAGTCTGTTTCCTTGACAGTTTTAAAGAAAACACCGGCATTGCCTTGGTTGTTAAAGACTATCTTTGATATCTAGAAGGCTGTGGAATATTTTCTCGGGAGATTTGAGGAAAGTTGATCTAAGTACTGTTCTCAGTGCGGTGCCCGGGAAGGGCCTTTCCTTCCTCTTCCTCCTAAAACACAGCACGGCTTTCCTGGAGGGACTGTAATCCATCCGCTTCAAGACACTGATGCCCAAACAGGACCTGCAAAGTCCCGACTGCCTGCTGTCAGTCAGAACCCGGCCTTAGACCGAGAGACCGACCTGGAGAACATCTTCATGTGAAAGAATGGTCGCTAGGAGGATGTGTTTTTCAGAATTAAACAATTGTGGAGGTGTGACACAAGATTGCTGTGGAAGGTCACCGCACAGGTTTGGGCAGGGCCAGAGCAGTGTGAAGATGCGGGAGGATGCTGTGTTCACCTTCCCGCTGCCCAGCGCATGTGCAGGCTGGCCCGAGGAGCGAGGATGCCCAAGGCCCTGAGCAGGGCACACGAGAGACTAGAGGCTCATCTAAGAGCCACCTGACCCGAGAGGGCTGAAAAGAGAGGGAAAGGGTTTGGTATGGTTAGTTTTCTCCGGGACTGAGTGAGTTTAAACCTCTTGGACCAGGACAGGGCAGAGGGAGGCAGAAGTGGGAGGCAGAGGGAGCTGGTAACGGGTGACTATTGGGACAGGCGGGCAGAGGCTTTGCGTCTAGGAGGAGGTGGATCCAAGGAGCAAAGGCCCAGCTTAGAGGTGGCAAATGGTTCAGCCCCAGCCAGTTACAAACAGAAGGGCAGAAGCAGGGAGTCGGGAGGAGCCCTTCATCATCACAGCCGAAGAAAGGGCTGTCACTCCCCTCCTAGTGTCACACAAGAGAACTGGCTAGTAATTTGTGACAGCAAGAAAATCATTTGTAATAGCGTTTTTCACTTTTCTATCCAGCCTTAAATTTTAAAAGAAAGGAAGAAAATTCCACCCATTGTTTCTAGTATAAGTCAGTTCATCATTTATGAAGCCATGTCAGTGTGTCGGTTTTCCAGCGCAGCAGCGCATTCATATCACATTTGCAGGCCGCACTCCCCAGATTTAGCCTGTCATCTGACACGGAGCATCGCCACACCGTGGGCATCACTCCCTCTCTGCCTCTGATCTGCAGCATGGTCATAATTAGGAACGTGATACCTTCAGTTCACGTGAAATCCCCAGCGACTTTAGAATAGGGAGGAAAGAGCAGCAAAATTCGTGTTTCATAGAAAAAAAATTGTGTCAGACTAAATGGACTAAGTTGCAACAATTAATTACAAACAAAATATTGCAATGATTTAAACACAGAAATATAAAATACAATTTTTATGAAAACATAAATTTCTAGTTGCTAGAACTATCTTTTTAGCATGTTTGAAATGAAAACTAAATGCATACCGTAGTCCTATTTGTGTTTTATATCACAATTTTTCTTTTCAAAACAGAATAGTCTGGAGAACTTTCCTCTCCCCAAATACATCTGCAGTTTTGAAATTCTTTTAATTCATGCCTTTAAATGAAAGGGTTGAGTATGCAAGGTCAGTGAAATTGTTATTTATGGTTGAAATGTTTTTGCTACATCTATTTTAAGAAGGGTCATTTTTCATTTCATTTTTAAAATGGCTTTAAAGTGTTTAGCTGACTACACAAAATTACTCAATGTGAAACTAGCAGTTTCCTCTATTTCCAAGCTGTAGGTAGCCTAAGAATTATAGAAAATTTTATAATGAAAGTGATTAAGCTAAAATTGTATCATTTAATTGTTCTTCTGTTTGTAATAATCATCACTCTCGATTATTTTCCTTGATTCTAACAACATTTTCATCTTAAATGTGCTTCTTACCTCTTTATTCATTTTGGTTTACTTCTGAGAAAGAGTAGCCTATTAATATTGGAATCACTCACGAACAGCACAGATGCTTGCTCTCCGGTGCCAGTGTGTTATGCTAGGGTGGGCTGTAATGAGGAGGACCCTCCTTTTGTGACTGAAACAAATCTCTCCAAAAAAAGCATTGCTGACTTGTATCTTATTTTTTCTAGGAAATGTACCTCCTGACAAAGTTGATATTTTAAAAATTATGACTGTTTTCTCCTTTGAAGTTCTACTGGATTCAAAGTGTACAGGAACGATTTAACAGTGAATGTTTTTAGACATCCGAATTCCCATCTCTTTCCTGGTGGATCTTCGCCCCTGTTCTCCCAGCTGGGAGCATGTCAGCCTCAGGCAGTCAGAAGCTGCAGACTCGGAGCATCTTACTGCCCGGAGCAAGGAGCAAGCTGAGCCCAGGCTCACCCCAGGGCGGGGAGGGGGGTTTAGGTAAGTCCTCATCCTGCTCAGGGCTCTGAGCCACAGGTCAGGAAACCAGCATGCATTCTATTTCAAGATCAAAACAAGGAAGCATTAGCAATTAATCAAGATTTATGAATTCTATTTGGAAATCGCAAGAATCCTGGAGCTGCAACTTTCAGTCTTTATGATTCTTGAACTGCATGGTTTATAGGAAGAGTCCAACTACGGGTCCTTTTCTAAGTCAGAGGACATTTCCACGTGTAACTGTTCACAAGTTAAAATGAGAAGGAATCAAGTCTCTCAAAAATCAGAATTTATACTAAGATAATAGCCAAAAGAGTGACCCCTGAGAAGGTATTATGATTATTGTAGTGTTATCATCATTGTCCACAGTCTCTGGGATTTGAAGGAGAAACATTAAACAGAAACAAACATTTCATTCATAGGTAAATTGGAAAAATAAACGACTAACCTTGACTCCCATCAGCACACAAAGTCCCACACAGCCAATGACAGACCTCATTGTTTAAAGACAACTTGGGAATGATTAAGAAAAAGATGATGTAATCTAATATGTGATAAACAGAGATATAATATCCTCTACTGGAAGGCATTCCTATCATGTCATATCGAAGTCCAGCAAAACGTTGAAAGTTAGAAATGTTATCAAGCATTAGCAGGCATTTAAAGAACGACTCTTGAATATTTCTGGCATAAAAAAGTATTTCATGTGATGTAAATGAATGGTAATTTTCTGACTTTAAAAGAGAGCCATGCCAGTGCATCTCAGCATCCTGGACCCAATTCTGCAAACATGGAGACGCTTTCAATTTGCTCTGCCTGCTTCCCCCTTAGATGGCTGCGATTGCAGCGAAATTAATCCATTTAAAAATCTGCGGCTTAAACTTAAGGATTTTCAGTTTTTTTCCCCTTCTCTTTTTTTTTTTTCTTAGAATATCAATAAGTTCCAATTGAAGAGCGGATTCTTTTGCAATTCAGGCATGTGCCGGCGATAACGGGCGAGTTGGCATGAAGAGAGGCAGAGATGGATTAATTATGCAGAGAACATGGAAATTCTGCTTATCATCGGCTACCAAAGGAGCCCGGCTCACATAATCAGCAAACGAAGGGAGAGGAAAAAATAACAATGCAATGGCACCTTCCAGCCCATCATCAGGATTTTTTCTGCCCCCCTTGTAATTAAAAAATAACACACACTTATAGCCCTATCTCCCGTGCAGGCAAGGAGTGGATGTCCACAAAATAATTGCGCCGGGATATTAGAGCTGGCACCCGCTGTCCACTCCCGCCCGTTCGCCCTCGCGCTCGCCCGCCTTCTGCTGCGGCCTCTCCAGGCGTCGGCTTCGGAACCGAGTCCGAGTCAGATGAGGCCTCAGGTGACGCGCTGGCTTGGTTTCCAGAAAGCCCAAGGGCACCTTATCACAACGCGAGCAAACACACGTACATGTCTGGTAACTATTTGAGGGCGAGCTCATGAGGAGGTTCTGGAACCGATCACCTGTGGGCTCTGCTCGATTTTGCCCGTGACGAACCCAGGCCAAGCCGCCTTCCTCCTGCACTGTGTCCGGATCGGAGTGGCGGCCCTGCCCCTCTGCACCGTCTTCTCAAATGATTTCCCTTCTTCACAACTTTGCTTTTATGTCCTTGGCCAACTCCTTTTATAAATTAAGCATCTGCAGTTAGGGGTTGCAACGTTTGTGCCTCCGAACCCTGATCCAGAATTCTGTCTTGCCACTGTACAGTAAGACAGCTCAATGCTTTGTGTTTTAGCCCAAAGACACTACAATAAACCTGGTTTACTGCTATAGAGAAAATCAAATTTAATCTTACAGTTGTATCCATGTGTTTCTCTGTTCTGAAAATTAGTATGCAACATAACGGTGCTGTCAACTGAATGCGGTAGAAGGAGGTTTGGCTGTTCTGTCTCCCACATAATTTGACCTAATTACAAATCTAAGCCCCCAGGAGCTGGGGCCTCAAGAGAGGCCATTTCTTCCTGCAAAGGTATTGGTGAGCCACAGAAACGGAAGCTAAAGATAACCCTGGAAAGACAAAAACTATGCAACACAGGAAGAAAAGATGTTGTTCCAAAGTGCAGTAAACTGGAATTAGAAAGCTGGCAGACCCGAGAAATGTAATTTATTCATAGAGTTCCGCCAAGACAGGGAGCCAGCATGGGGCGCCGTGTGCTCGCGCATGCGGAGGCTGTGCAGGACAGGGATGGCCACGGGCTGGCTTTTAAAAGCTAATTATTTACCTGCGCGTGCATGTGGACACACACATGCTTTAGCACATTTGAGGTCTATAGGAAACCATGACTGAGCAAAGGGATCGCGTCAATGCTCGGAGATATTTTTGATGAGAGACTTTATGATTAGTTCCTGAGCGTAGAAAAAATAAAATAAAATAAGGAAAATATACTCAAGTGGAGGTGGGGGTTAGGGGTGAAGAGAGGTAGCAATTGGAAAGAAAATCACAACAAGGAGAAACAATAATGAGTATAGAGAAAAGAAAATTGTAATTTTGACAGCAGAATTGTAATTTTTACATCTAGTTAGTTTGTAGATACATGCACAAAGATGTACTTTAGAGAAATTAAATGTATAAACAGGAAGAAACAGATAGAAATAGTTCAAGTATGTATCACCACACGAAGAAACAGGCAAATTGAGAAAGAAGCCTCAAGCTCCACATGAGACCACACAATTTACCAGCGTCCCTGGCACACAGCTGGGAGAATATGAGCGGTCCTAACCCAGATTCTACCCCTCAGGCACACCTAGTGTCTCATCCCGTCAGCTTCTTTTGTAAAAAGACACAGGTACAAGCTTATCTTTGATAGTTTTCTATTATGGAAAATTTCAAAGTATATACCAAAGTACACGGCACTGTATGATAAACTACTGTGTCCCATTTCTCAGCTTCACAATGGTCAGCTCATGGTGGATCATGCTGTAGCCGGGCCATCCTCACCTTCCCCCATCCTAGAATTTTTTAACAAATTATTTTTCATTGACAGGTAATATTTCTATATGTTTATGATTCTTTTGATTTATTAGTACAAGTTTACAGTGCATAATGTTATATTCATCCTAGGTGGAAACATGAATCTTCTAGAATGTAAAACAGATAAAACTCTTGAAGACATAGGCACAAGAAAATAATACTCTTGGGGCCGAGTATTTAGCTGAGTGGTTCTGCTGCCTGCATCACAGGCTCAAGTTCCCAAGTTTGATCCCCGATACCAAAAAAAGAGAAAAAAAAGGAAATACTTTTGAAATGGAACATCAATGGTACAAGAAATAGCATTAACAATCAACAAATGGAATTATACCAAACTAAAAACCTCTGCACAGCAAAGGAAACTGTCAATAGAGTTAAGAGACAACCTACAGAATGGGAAAACATTTTGCCAGCTACTCCTATGATAGAGGACAAATACCTGGCATTTACAAAGAATTCAAAAATACCATCCCCCAAACAAAAGACCCAATGTTTATGCTTCATAAATGCATTCCTGGCATAATTAGACCTATCAATTTGAAGTTCTGAGACACAAGTTATTGTATCCAGAAACAGTCTCTGAGCAGCAGCAAGGCAGTCCTGCTTGGTCAAATAAAGCACAAAAACTGGTGATTTCTGATGATGGAAAGAAAGATAAAGTCAAAGTTAGAAAAGGTGATCATAAAGTTTTATAGGAAGTTATATATTCATCACAAAAGAAATTGCTGGACATTTGGGCTCCTTAGAAACTTCTTCCATAGAAAACATAAGAAGCTAGTTCAGTCAGTCAAAAGCCACCTACTAGAAAATAACTTTCCAAAGGCTTACAGATAAAGAACTTAGTCCCAGAGTGCTGGCTCTGTAGATTCCATTCTCACTGGATGGTCCACTGGGGTCTGTTTCCTTTTGTTTTGTTTTGGTATTGGGAATTGAACTCAAGGTTTCCACACTGGCTGATCCAGTGATTTTGGTCCTGGCTGCACAATAGAGTTATCTGGAGACATTTGTAAAAATACTTGTGTCTGAGACCAACCTTTATCAAAGCTCTGAGAATAGGGCCTGGGCAAAGAGACAGATAGATCCAGATACAGATATCAGATGTGGTCATGGATGCAAATATGACTGGAGATGGAGGTGGAGATACAGATGGAGGTGGAGACACAGATGGAGTTATAGAATGCCATGGAGATGGAGATATAGATGGAGATCTAGATGGAGGTAGAGATACACACAGAAATACATCTTTAACCTCCAAGGTGATTTTAATTGCAGCCAGAGTTGAAGGCCATCTGCTTAGGATAATTCATTGTCCTCCAATGAACTAGATTGAAATTCATTTAAAATACCAATGTCTTCCAGCCTAGAGTAGGCACCAAAGCCATGCACATGGGAGTGTGCTGGAGAAGGTTGCTTGTTCTCTGCTAGGTGTCCCCAGCACCTGGCCTGGGGCCTGTTGCATAGAAGGCTCTCAAAAATCTGTTTTGACCAAAAGAATAAAGCAAGCAGGAGTCAGAAAGACAGCAGAATCTGTGCCCACTCATAGCCAAAGCTGCCTCCCCTCATAGTCCTATCTTCAGCCTGAGTCTTAAAAATTTGGAAGATTTCTCAAGGTTTTCTAAAAGCCCACCCTCAGGACTTCATAGGTGCACCACAGTTCTATATCTTTTATTCTTCCTGCAAACATGTCCTAACATCTTTTACAAGAGAAGGTAGATAATAGAATTCTCACTAACCATAACTGTAAATGGATTTGTAATCTACCCGTGATTAAAATTATTTTCATCATGAAGTAGAATTCTCATTATTGTTGCAATTTTAATACTATCATTCCGAAGTGTCTTGGTGATTGATAATATAGACAGCAAAACCCTATATTATAGTAATTAAATTTAAAATGAATCAGCCGTCCTTATATGTCTCAGTATAGCACCCGATTATTTGAAAACAATTATCTTCACACGTTGCCTAACACCAGATGGCACTTGGACCTGCTCCCTGGGCTTGTTCTGGGTCACAGAGTTGCCACTGAGTCATGACACACAGCTACTGTGTCCAGGGGCCGCGATGAACAGTTTCTCCCAGGGAAGTGAGCTCTACCTGGGCAGGGATGCAGACCTGAATTATGAAACCTTTGCACAAAACCTTCAGGCCGAGAAGTGTTCGTGACTGAGTGAGACCAGCTCTCCAGGAAGCCCAGAAATTGTGGAACCCAGAGCAGCCATCTGACTTTGATTACGAGGTTTCTCCTTTCTGATCAGAGCCAGGACACCCTGTGCAGTGCTGTCTTTATTGAGCTAATTGTCTTTCAAAGGAAATGTCAATTAGTGAACCACAACTGCCTTTCCCACCATTGCCCCTTGTTTCCCTACCTGGATTTTGCAGGAAACACTCATCTGGGCAGCAGGAAAAGGTTCCCTCCTCTCTTCCTCTGAACCTCGTTCCTCCTTGCAACCCTTTTCAGCATCACGCCCTCTCACCACCCTCCCCAGACACATTTTTTGGGGAAAACAGTACAAAAACATTCGCCCATCACTGGCTCATTTGCAGATTTCACCAGGCTTGCGAAAAGCACACCTGTTGTGCTGTCTGGATTTCCTTTTCTGATCATAGGCTTCTGACAAAGCGGGGGGGGGGGGGGGGGAGAAGATTTTTATCAAGCGCTCTTCACCGGACAATGAATTTTCTTCACCATTTGAATGTATCTGTGGAATGCCTGAGTGATTCATTACACCAGATTCTGAAGTATGACAATGGGCAGCAGAAATGACTGATGCTATCTTTTTCCTGATTTCATTTCCCTGATCCTCTTCATCCCTTGGCCTGTGTACCTCGATTAATTAGAAACCAGGGATTTTCACTCATCAGCTGATGGGTTTCATGCTCGACTCTGCCACAAATCTGCTGCCTGCACTATCTCTCTCGCAGCCGCTGGCTGCTTGAAAAACTTTCCCTTCTTCTTCATCTGCTTTTTTTTTTTTCCTCTCCCTTTTTTGAAGCACTGCTTTGTGACTGCAGGTTTAGGTCTTTTAGAGACTCAGACTTTTTTTTTTTTTTTTAAAAAGAGATTAAAATTAAAGTAAAGAAGATTCAAAATCTCTGATTAAGTTAATCCCCATCCAAGTGATACTTGTCCAAAAATGAACTTTTTGAAGAGATAATAATATAAATGCTCCATGCCTCTCTGCCTTAAGTTCCTTTCTTGAGCTATAATAAGTGAATTCATAGGCAAAGATGGAAAATATATGTAAGTATGATTTTTTTGTGTGTGAGCACAAAAGTACCTAAGGTTCATTTCTTGTGCATTTGGGGTACCTGTACTATGTGCTTAAACTCAATTGCATTCAAATTCCAGTTGAGTAAGGCATGTTACAATAGCTTTCTGAAAAAATCATTGAACCAGTATTGTTTCTGGAGGAAATATCTTATAATTGAAATATGCTCCCCTCTTAGGGTATACACCAAATTAAATCACATGACAATATAATGTCCATGCAAGCAAATCATAATTAAATACTATTAAAATGCAGGATATTTTTAGCAAAATTCTCCCTCTGAGATCTAGAATAACGTGTGATTCAAAGGTGGAAAATACGAATCATTTTCACTAGAGAAAAGTAGAAGTACCCCCTACCGAAAGATTATTTACTGGACCTTTTCTCCACAGCAGCTTACTGGGCATCAGTTTGGAAAGGAGACCCAGAACGAAGAGCAGAGTCCTGTCTCAGAAGACTGTGTCCTTCAGACCCGAGGGACAAGGCCATGAGGACAAGGGGTCTAAGTTTTCATAATGTTTTGAACAGTAATAGGGCAGCAGGGATTTTGGCGTTTTATGAATTCTGCAAGTCCTAAGAAGAAGAAACAGGCATGTGTGGAGTGTACCGACTCCTTGCCATCTGAGGGACTACTCCAAAGCCAGCCACCATTCACCTGTTACTGGTTGAGGGCGAGGCAAAGGGCATTGGGAAGAGCTGTGTATGGTGCCTAGAGGCAGAAGAGGGCATGCCTGACATGCTGCGGAGTCATCCTGGCACCCTGGTTTCCACAGGCAGAAATCCACTCACCAGGGCTGTTGGTCAGGGTGCACCACGGAGCTGAACTTTGTTACTGACGCAAAGCTAAATTTGCCTTCTTGTTGAGCCGTGAAGACTTACAGACTTGAAGGGAAGTGCGTTTCCCAGATTCAGATCAATTTCTCTTCCTGTTAAAGCCCTAGGGGTATTGAGGATGAGACAAAAGAGAAATGTCAGGGAAACACACCTTCTGTTATGTAGATGTGAAGGGAAATCGATCGCTTCTCTGAAATTCCTGAAACCTCTCGTCAAATCACACCTGGCTTTGAGTATGTTTGATGAATCATGTGAAGTAAAGAAGAATCATTTCAAGTAAACCACATTAGAAATTAGGAAATGGGGAAAGAAGTCTTCAATTTTAAATGATTTCTGCTTTATAAATTAATATTTTTGACATAGAGTCACCGTGACTTTTGCCCAACTTTTAAATTAGAGCAAATCAATATTATTGGTTATAGCTGGGCCTAATCCACACTGTACAAAGCACACTGTGGTCAGCAGGAAAGCGGAAGAGCAGGGGGAACAGTCGGAGAGCATTGTATTTAACAGCAACACAGCGTGCTGCTGATCCGGAGTGTCCGGCCCATCTGTACATTCCCCTAATTTGCCACATCTTTCCCCGGCATTACCAGCATTATGAGACCGCCACATGCTCTCCAAGGCCGGACGCAGGGACAACACTCAGGACTGGACAGAGTGAGCGAACCCAACCCTCGGCTCTGTGGGTGGGCCTGCCCCTGACTGACGCTGGGCTCTCCCGGTGTTCACATGACGCTCCACAGAGTTCCCACTCGGGACGCATGTCTGATCCATTTCCTGCTACCGCGTTGACTCCTTTCCTTGGAATAATGCTTCTCTCTGAATTTTTGGTCAAAATAATTTTCATAGACTAAAATTTGCTATTCTATTTTCCTACCCTGGGAATCTAGAAGGTTTTTTTTTTTTTGATATAGCAATTTAGAGATGAAGACAGTGAATCTTCTCAGAGTAACTTCAGGAACTGATTATTTCACCAATCTTTGTTGACTAACAAACAACTGTGAATTGAAACAACAGATTCCCTCAAGTGACAATTTCTGATACAAATAAGAAGAGTTTCATTTATTCCTTCTATGCCTCTTGAGGTAAATGAGTGGGGATAGAGTGGGCTTAGACCGGCTGTGGGGCAGTGGAACCCAGATGTCTGGCTTGAAATCTGCATCGCTTCCGAAGGCTGCCCAGTCCCCTCAGGAAGTAGGCACTGAGCGGGCGGTGGACACCCTCCGTAGGGCAGCTGTTGTAACGAGTCATCAATACATTAGCAAAAATCAGGTATAAGATGTAAGAGTGTACAATCTGTGTATCTAAAGTGGGACTGGCAGCAATTATTCAATATTCCTCCTATTTTTTCATTATTTTAGAAATCATTTTCATGATCTTTCATTATGTGTTTATGTACTGACAGTTTCCGTGTTAAATACATCAGAGTTGGGAAATCTAAGCTTCTGATAGATGTTGAAGGTTCTGTGATTTGGATTTGCTGAGCCATTCCTCCCTCATTGTCAAAGCAGGAGTATCATGAAAACCTCAGCTGGATTTTCTTTGCTTCTTTATCATCAGTGCTCAGCACATCTGATGCGTGGTATCATTTTTTATTGAAACAAAATAAATACTAGTGCATTCAAATCATGTGAGTCTTCACTCTACCTGTGAATCCATGCCCATTAATTTTGGGTCATTTACTGGGAATACATTTCTCTTGTCATCCTGCTTAGTATTCATTCTTTCTAAGTTCTCTTCCAGTAACAATTCATTCTGCAACCCTAGTTATTCATCATTCCGTCATAATTCATTCTCCCCAACATATGTACGTAAAGGTCCGCCCGGTGCCAGTCCAAGCTCTGCGTTTGAGGAGCTGTGGGTTGAAGGCTTGAGGAGCTCACGATCATTCGCCCAGTTTCATGCTTCACCGCCTTGTGTTGCTGTGACTGCTGTCGTTCGATATGTCATATGTTTCACCCTCGCCCTGAGCTTGGGACCCAGGGCCCTGTTGTCACCCAGCGTCCATGGAAACCCAGCTGGGCACAGGACAGAGGAAATGGCTCCTAAGCTTGTCTGTCGCCGATTGTTCTCTTCTGAGTCCTAGGGACACATTTAGAAGTTGACCACATTTCACAGGTAAATTCAAAATTGAATGCCAACTGTGACCTTCTGTTAATTATCATATTTTCTCCCAAATTTCTGGACTGTTTTCACTGTAACTTGGGGGATGGGACTCCTGCTAGCATCTGGATGTTCCACCTTTGGTAACCCTCATTAATCTTCGTGATTATGGTCACCACTTAGCAGGAGCAGCTAAAATTATACCACAGTGACGGAGATATTAATGGGAAACTGAGTATTTTACTTTGTCTCTTTTATTTGCAAAGCCTGAATAGTTTAAGCACAGGATTACTTTTAGGGTAACAGCAGTTTCTTAGAAAAGGATCAAAACATGCAGGGAGAAAATGTGCCAGTACTGTACCCATGGAGAGATTGTTATATTTCTGGGTTTTATAAATACTGATAGATTTCCATTTTGAGTTTTACTAGTACGTGTGTGCGGTACCTGACAGTTGCATCCCTACTGAGGAGGTGGTGCCTGAGTGAGACTTGTCTCCACTCTTTTTACTTCCCTGCCTCTGCCTCCATTCCTCACACTTCCTCCCTTTTGCAGAAGATCTTAGGAGATCTCAAGTTGGTTTCAAAGGAAGAAAAGCGTACTGAGTGAGATAAGAGCATTATGATAAAAAATTTTTGGTTATGCTTTATATTTTTTAGTATGATTTAGATAGCTGTAAAGGAGAGATCAACCCCTACCCCCCAGAATAGGATTTTGGGTCACTGTTGCATTTGATTACATATCTCTATAATTTCTGTGTTCTTGATTGAAGAAAAATACATTTTTCTATTTTATGTTATTAAAAAACAGGAGTATATACCGAAGCTTCATAGCAGAATTGAGGAAGGCAGCAACTCCAAAACTGAGCTGCCCACTTTCCTTATGCCTCCAACCCACATCCACCCCAGAGGCATTACAGTGTGTCAATCTTTCCATTTCAAACCTACAGATTTGTATGTATCAGTACCGTCTGCAGGACAGAGTACACACTCATGATACGCTGGTGATGGACATAACACATCCTGTCTCTTTGTGTCCTGCCTCTCCCTTTCCCACCCCTCCCTCCATCTGTTGGTCCTCTTCTTATCTGCAAGGGGGTTCTGTTGAATCCTTTTATTTCCCATCTTGGTCTAGAAGCCAAACATTAGGATTCAGCCTGGGAGGGGGGCACAGGTGTGGTGGGGACTGGGATGGAGGTGGACAGATAAGGCAAGACCTGTCTGTTGTGGCCGCCAGAGCCCAGGAGAGCTTTTGGAGGCATGGATACTGAGTCTGGAAGGACATGTGTGAGATTCGGGGGCATTAATTCAGGGATCCCCAAAAGCTACAGAAAAGAACATGAATTTGAGAAGGAAGGGTGTGGACTCACACTCTGACTCTAGCATTACTCTTTGTTGGTGTTTTGTAAGACTTCACTTGAAAAAATACAGAATTGTGTTGTAAGAAAGAGGAGGAGGGGAAGCTCCC
>NW_004624763.1:21124576-21180573 GCF_000247695.1 Heterocephalus glaber | reverse complement strand
ATCCCCAGCAGGGGAATAGCTGGGTCAAATGGGACCTCTAGTCCTAGTTCTTTGAGGTATCTCCATACTGATTTCCACAGTGCTTGCCCCAGTCTGCACTCCCACCAGCAATGGAGAAGGCTTCCTTTTTCCCCACAGCCTATGTAGCACAGATTATATTGTTGGTTTTATTCATTGTGCTAGTTATTATTTTATTTTATTTAAGATGCTGCTAAAGAAGTTGGTATAAGGTTTGGACCTTAAGCATCCCACAGCTCCCAAGTGTGACCCTTGTAAATGGCTCACTCCCTGGAAGTGCGTGGGGGTGTGCGTGCTTCTGTGTGTGGTGGTTTTGTTCAGTTTTAATGTGTGGGGTATGGACTAGACCACTCTGGCTTATAGCAGAGAAAACAAACAACTTCTGGACTGAATGAATTATCAGAAAATGTTCACTAATTAAATCCTTTTTGGCTCATATGACTGAGCATCTTACTTGGTCAAAGCAACTTTGTTACTTTAGTTTACTGGCACACATGTGTGGTAGATGATGTCCACATTCCTTGTGTGGAGTTGGGGTGTGTACACAACACATCTTAGTGCCTTTTCCCCTTCCCTCTCTCCCTCCTACACCCATCCCCGATCTCTTTCCTCTTTATACAAGTTAATTTTTAATAATTTTAATAATTTCATTCACATATATTTGCACCCAAAAATTTCAAATATGAATTTTCTATATCAAATTTAGTAACTTTCCAGCATTCCTTTACATTATATGATAGCATTTAATTCATATGATAATTTCAGTAGTGTTTATTTTATGCTCAGGTGGTAATACCACAGAGTTAGTATTTAATGCTAGAGATGGTTTTGGTCATTTTGCATTACCTTGGCCAATTGTGACATGTAATGACCAATTGTGACCTTTTTGCTGTTTAATTACATGTCTGTATAAATAACAATGAATTTGGAAAATTCAGTAATGAGAAAATTTCAATAGACTTTTTTGGTTTTTCCAGAGGAGGAAAAGCAGAAATATCTAGTATAAAAATGAGCTATGAGAATCATTCACTAGGGATACAAAAGAAATGGTTTATTTGTTACATATTTTAGTTCATAGAAACAATATGCTTCTGCATTTTATTTGTGCACTCTGTTTTTCATGGTTAATAAATCTGTAACAAGTTAAAGATATTGAATGTTATATAAAAATTGTTGGCTTACATAGTTATTTATTTATTATTGTATAAGAGAATATATTATATAATGATTATTATTCCCAATAATTAATTTGGGAATATATACTAATACTAAATCTCCAAATGATTTTTAATATATGCACATACTAAATAAGCTCATCATCCCCATACTAGAAATTAAGCTTTTTGCATATTGCAATGTCTCTTTATTTCAGAATCTAACTTGGGAAACAATGCATAAAGTATATCAAATGATACATAATTATACAAATCACACATTAACCATGCTATCTACTGCAAAGAAATCTGATTTCTGAAAATCCAGGTAAATACTATAATTAGTATTACAGTATACTAGAAATATAATTATAGTGGTGTATGGTTGAACAACGAGAGCACAAATTTTCAAATAGATAAACCAAGTTAAATTTTGAGGGTTTTTAAAGTAAAATTCCATATGTAAATAGTTCATTCTACCTAATAACATGGTGACTATCTCTCCAGATATGACAAGTTGGCTCTCATCAGAGTCCGGGCAATGAGTGTCCAGTGCCTGCTGAAATGGTGCCTGCAGAATGTTGGCTGAGCATGAGATCCGACTTCCTATTCTTGGAATGTTCGCAAGCAGACTCTGAGGAGCACATTATATCACTTCCTAATGATTTTTCTTATCAGTTTGGTAAGTCATGCAATAGTCCCTAAAATAAAAATCAATACACTCCGTGCCTGCCTAGATTCCAATGTAGCACAATCCCAGACGAGAGAGAACTGAGCTCAGGGGTGAGATGATGGTTTGGCTCCACGACACAGGCATCCCGGGCTCCGACTGCTGTCACATCTGTGGGTGAGAAGTTTCAGCATCGTGTGCTGGGGAATCGGGCCAAGCCGAGAACTCTTCAGAACCTCATGCCTGCTTAACTTAGTGACAAATGATGGTTTCTGGCTCATACCTAAATTATTCTAAGCATTTTAGTGTTTAAATTTCAGCTCAGTCTTTGAGATGAGTGATTGAAATGGATGTTAGAGTATTTCCCTAACGTGGATATTTAACTCTAAGCAAACAGAGCCCCAATTAAAAAATACATGAACTAAAAGGTAAAATATAGATAGAATACACTATTTTAGGAAACTCTTTGAGGAAAGCAAGGGTGCATACTTTCTGTTTGTTTGTTTTGAGAGACGGTCTCGCTTTGTGGTCCAGGCTGCCCTTGAACTCACTAGTCCATGCTGCCCTTGAACTGATGGTGATCCTCCTGCCTCAGCCTCCCCAGCGCTGGGATTACAGACATGCACCACCATGTCCAGTTCAAATGTGCATACTTTTTATTAGAAAAACTTATGTCTGACTTAAGATACTTTATTTTTAAATTCATATTTGGCGATACATTTCTGCTGGAACACTGAACTTGAAACATTGAAAATGAGCAATGAAATATTCCTAGAAAAAGATGAACATATATTACATGATCTTATTTTCCCTTATTTGTTTCACATTTCTGCTTAAGAAAATGATGCAAAAGCCTCTCAATTTGCACATGAAAACTATGTGAATCCTCTGCCTCTTATTAACACAGCCGCATATCTCTCTGCCCCCAGATGGCTCCAGGAAGCCCACGTCCCCTGTAAATCCATCTGAGATTGATCAGAAGGAGATTAATGATTTCTACTGGACCCAATTCATCTCAACCTTGAAGTCAAAGTTCTACTCCCCTTGTTCTTCAACCCTCAACAAAAATTTACACTTGATTTCCTTCCAACTTGGAAATGATCAGAACACGGTGTGAATAATTTTACTGTCCCTCTGTGCATTTGTGTAACAGTCTTACTCCGTTGTATAAATCTTTTTTCTTTGTTTTTCTGTATCACTGCACTTGACTCAGAGTCTAAATCTTTGCAGGACAAGAATCCATAGACTGTACAGAATCAGCATCTTGCAATAAAACTTCATCCATTTATTCATAAGACACTGACCACTCAGTCTGTATCTGAAATTGATCGAGACATGCGGAATAAAAAAGTTAATTAGACACAGCCCCTACCCTTACTGTAGTTTCTTTAATGGTACTGGGGAAATGTGTGAACAGCTGTTTATTAATCCTGCTAGATAGTGCTGCAGTTACAAAGGCCCCCAAATTCAGTGTGACACTTTATTTCACACGTTAAATATTGACTGGTGGCTATGCATTGGCATAGCTTTGGACCGTACATTATTTTAATTTTAGTTTAGTAGTACATGTGTGTCATAACACATCTTATTTCCTTTTCCCAGCCTATTTCCCTTCCTTCCTGTCCCTCTCCACTCATCCCTTGATCCCCTCTTTTTTTGGGTACATGTTTGCGATACACAGTGTTTACATTCCATGTGCGGGGTTGGAACATGATGGAGACTAAAGAAGCACCTTCTGCCTAAATCATGCTATTTTGGTAACTAGGAAAGCAAATGAAGAGTTGGCTATTAAGCTTCTTTGCGATGTATGTAACCTCCCCTCAAATTCTAGTAACCAAAACCAGTCATGTGTGCAGACCTGCTATCAACATATCAAGAAAACATGCACCTCCCACTGAAGGGTTGTGTACCTTATGGGAAAACAGGAATGAGAATCCTTTTACAGGGTGAACAAGAAATTGGAAATAAAAGTATATTTTATCATAAATCAGGTACAAAATAATGTGAGCGAATATGGAGTTTGTTTTCTGGGTCACAGAAACAGGGTCACAACACACAGCGTCGGCAGTTGCTGGGGGCCAGGGTGGCTGTGGCCGGGCCTTGCAGATGTAGCAGGAGTTCTTCGGGGTCAGAAGGAAGTGCTCTACGCAGAAGGCAACGGGACAAGTTTGCAAAGGCTTAGAAGAAAGAAGGAATCATCTCGCAGGAAGTGCTGAGCTTTCCAGCAGAGCAGTTGTACACTACGCGTTTGCGGTGGCAGTGGTCTGAGGTTAAAGGCAATCTGTGGGACTTCCAGGTTGTGAGCTAAGAGTAACACCCCACAGAGGAGGCCCCTACATAAACAACCAGCCTCGAGCAAAGCAACTGATGAACGCCCGGCACCTCACCTGCCCCTGTGTAATTTGTGGCCAATTCACAGGCCAGGGGCTTTCTAGGATTCAAGCTGTATGACTCTGTAGCTGCTCCATTACTCAAATGATTTTCATACACACTAAAATAATTCAAGGTTTCATCTCAAGATTTGCATTTCCCAAGATCTCAAACTTGAAGCAAAACTTTTCTCGTTTCTCATATAAGGGATCTATAATAACCACACAAAAGCTTCACATGTCCTGATGTATAGTTGGAAATCCAAAAGACAAAAAGCCGATTTCAGAATAATTGTATTTTGAACTATATCAGACCATTATTAAACAAAACATATAAAAGTATTTATTTAGCAGAAATATTCTCGGATTGCTTACCTGAGATTTTTAGTGTTTTTGTTCTACACAGTAAATCATATACTTCAATTCTAAGCAGTGAATATTTTAAATTACCATCTATAAGTATGTTATAAATAAAAAATTGAATTAAGTAAATACATTCCATTGAAGTAACAAACAAGAGTCAAAGATCAGTGCTTAATAATCTCAAGGACTTTATAATCTCAAGCTCACCCAAAGACCACTTCAAGTCTAGGTAGCTCCCAAGGACAGCCGTGCTCATGCGTTGGCTGGACACCGCCAGTGCGTTTAACCTTCCAAGACCGCCTATCAACACGCATCCCACTGTCACCTTCGCAGGGTGAGGTGTAAACTGGAGGGTGGAGACTGAGCAATGAAGTGCTTCTCCCTAGATGTCCCTAGTGGTGTCATTTCTACAGCCATCACGTGCACCCACAGTTTACTGCTCAAAGAAGTTCCAGGGCTCCCGTGGAGGAGGTGGGGACCTTCCACATTCCCAGTGAGTCCAAAGATAGGGAAGAGTCATTGCTGCTGAAGAACAGTACCAGTGCTTGGCACACAGGATAAAGCAACAGGAACTTAATACTCACTGGACCGCCCATCATAGGACAGAAATGTTAGAAACTTTCTTACCCAACTCAGTGGATGCCCACGAAGAACTTACTGGCCTAGTCTACTTTCTCCATTTTGCAAAAGCAAAGGCACAAATGACAACAGCAAAACCTTGAATCTGTCCTGCAAAAGAAGAATTGCTTACGAATTCTTATCCCAAACTTGTTTTCTTTATACACACTTCTGTTACATTTGAATGTTTCTACAGTTTATAAATAGTAAATAAGAATGATAATTTTTACATTTGTCATATGAGAAATCAAGTAGAGATTCTTACAGTTGGGATTTTCTTCTTTTCTTGAAAACAAGGTTTAAAAACATTTTCTGAAAGTAATTAAATATCACAGATTATCTGATTCTCATGCAATTGAAGAAATCTCCATATTTCATTCTAACTTTTTTGAATGTTCTGAATCTGGTCTTTCAGAAATTATAAACATCAGACTCACTGGCTACAAATTCATCCTTTTTTGTGTTTCATCCATCAATGGCCATAGGAATTAAAAATGGAGCCCAGTTCAGCATAAAATGTGAAGCTAGTTACATGAGCCTTTTTTAAAGCTCAATGATAAGTAAAGAGCATTCAGACCCATTGAATATCT
Source organism: Heterocephalus glaber (assembly GCF_000247695.1). The sequence goes on along the minus strand of NW_004624763.1, from coordinate 21,174,791 downwards.
TATCTTAGTGTTTCAATGAGGAAGGATGATGGTCGTGCAAGAGAGATTATTCAACATGGTCCATAGATTTTATTTTTAAGTTGAAAAAGTAACCTGCAATATGGCAAGGATAATGGTTTCTATATACCCTTGAAGGCAGTCAATAGCTGTATAAAAAGGCCAGGGAATGCATGGCCCCTTTCTTCCCAAAATGACTATTACAATTTAAAAAACCCGGAATCTACAATAGATTTAGTTTGCATATATTAATATTCACCCAAATTGTCTATTTGGGATATTAAAAAATAAGGGTAGGATTTGTGCATATAAAACAACCTCTTTCTGTGTTGCTGAAATTCTTGAATAAGTTCCACTGATTGCACCTCCCTTTCTCTGCATCAGAGTATGTTTAGGAGATATGAAGAAGGGAGGATCTTGCAGAGCTCTTCTTGTAGGGTAGAAATGTTATTTCCTTATTTTAAAGCTTTAGAAGATAATATTCCTCAAATAAAATTAATAAAATTGAGAATTTCTAATTGTGTTTCTGAAGCATTGATATTCTATATATGTTCTCAACAATTATTTTCTGAAACCAAACTAATTCTTGGTGTCTAAATTAATGGAAGACATCAAAACAGACAAAGAATTTTTAAGACAGTGAATATTTGTTAGGAAATGTAACAAATTTTTGGACTGGTCAGGTTGAGATAATTTTGGCAATTCGTGACTGATATATGGAATTCAAGCCCAAGAGTTGATGTAATGCACAAGGTGTAGGCCATATCCACGAGAAAAAGAAATATTAAGTTCCTTATCAGAGGCTGTGGAAGATTGAATTAATTAATTAAAATGATACAACATGCAAACATTGAGTCATGGTATTTTAATAAAAATCAGAATACAATATATTAAGAAATCCACTGATTCTTCTGAGTCACTGAGCTGCCTTGTCATTTACGGTGGCACAGTAGTTACCAGTCCTGATTTCTACTCTTTCCAACGATTCTCCCTTGTGGGTAGCATGGACCTGTGGCTGAGAAGGAGGAATTCTCATGCCCGGGTTGGCAGTAGAGGGGAGAGCAAACCTGCCTCTGAGTGACTCTAACGCCAGTAGAATTCCTGAAACATCACAGCCTGTTGCACGGAAGGGAACCATGACGACCAGCTGCGTATTTTAGTACCATTCTAACTAGCTCTGTCTTTTCTTTCTGGACATCTTTTGCTTGTATCATATCATCTTTTACCTATTGACACTAACTTTTGACTTAATTTCTATCCTTTTTATATTGTGCTTTAACTTCTTTAATGTATCCAGCCATCAACATGTGTTAATGCTTAGTAATTTACCCTGTGTTTTGTACTGAGAGCGAAAAGATAACGAAATGCTTTTCAAAAACGGCCTCAAATCCTTGGACAGGCCTTCCTTTAGGAGGATGAGTCTGTGTCCCCACTCCTTGAATTTAGGCCCTGTACCTGGCTGACCAACAGGTTACGGGGGAGGTGACCCGTGCCTGTGCCAAACAGGAGTTGACAAAACCACGAGTTTCTGATGTGACAAAGCCCAGGTCCCGTGGCAAGGCCGAGATCACCACAGTCAGCATCATCCAGCAGACGTGCGCTTGTGGACACCTTTGAAACGATGCCAGCCCAGGCTCCAGTCGAGAGCTGTCTGGCTGGACACTGTCAGCTGTGAACCCTGGAGAGATAACAACAAAATACTTGCTGCTGTTTAAGATTCAGGTTAAGCCACTATGCGGCAATAAATAAGTGGAGGCCATGTCCAAACCTCAGGCCTGACAAGGGTCCAGTAGAGAATGAAGAGGTGGAATGGGAATGGGAACAGGAAATGGCATGGGACACCATCCATTCCATAGCCGTAGGAGAGAGCTGGGCACTGGTGGGAAAAAGTCTGTCAGCCGAGGGGGCCAGGGGCACGTGCAGGCTGCTGTGTGACCTGAACCTGTCCCCACACCTGGGGCCACTTCGGTGGGCAGAAGCACTTCCTAGTCCCATGCACAGCTGCTAATCCTAGTTTCACTCCGATTCTTAAGCTATTTTTGCCTAATTTATTTGGTTTTCAAAGAAATCCCTATCCAGAAGAGACTTTAAAGTATCTGCTTTCTGTAGGCCTTTTAATTGTGTCAGGCTGAGGATCTGATGGACGGGAAGGAGGTGGGGAATTGCAGGAATGGAACCAGGTGCTGCTGCAGCTGCAGGAGAGGCGGAAGGCCGTGGAATTTCTGTGGGCCGCACTGCCTGTCAGTGGGGGATGGGCACCTCGGTTCAGGAAGGCTCACCTATCCCCATACTGGTTTCGAATAAGTTCCGAGAAGTGTTTGCTTTGTTAAACATAGCTGTTTTCCATGCTATTGCTTTTTCCAGAAAAAGATTTGCACCAGTCTAAGAAAACAGTAGTTACATGTTATATCAATAAATCTCTGAACAAAAATTTAAGGTTTAATTTCAGTTTAATTATCTGGCCCCATTCAGGTTACTTTGCTGGAGAGAGAGAGAGAGAGAGAGAGAGAGAGAGAGAGAGAGAGAAGAAAGGAAGGAGGGAGGAAAAGAAGAAAGAAGGAAGGAAGGAAGGAGGGAAGGAAGGAAGGAAGAGAAAAGACAATATCCCTGCATGTAACACCTTAGCAAGTCCTTGCCCTGGCCTGTCAAGCAACACAAGATATAACTTTCCTTGTGAGCTCCGGGATCTTTTAAATGATTAGTTGTTATTATTATTGCAAAAAGAAAACTTGCATAAAATAGATTAAACAATAAATGTTTAATTGCATGTTAAGTTAAATAGGAATCTTGAAAATATAAGCATATTGGTAATTGCAGGTTGCTTCCCATCTGGACTGCAAGGCTTCAGGTTCGTGCATAATCAGGCGTTTGTAGGAAAGTTGTGAAATGCTGTAAGAATTCCCAGTCGCGGTTTCCATCAATATACAGAACCCAGTTACTCTGCTCAGGGCTGGGGAAAGACCTTCCCTGGAACTGACATGAAACACTGTTACAGTCTCACTTAGGCAGACTTGGAATCGGCTCAGTGATGACCTCATCGACATCAGTGAAAAGCATTTGACATCTGGCCTAGAAAATCAGACAGTCGACCACAGAGACTTTGATTAAAAAACTTCATGTAATTTTCTCCAATCAGTACCTTGGCCTGTTCTTTTATCCGAGTGAAGGTTGCTCTCATCACCTGCAAATTTGTACGAAAGCTTTAAACAAACAAGCATGAGGTTTGTTCGTGAAAATCCCCTCCTGAAGAACTCGATAATGAGCTGTACTGATGATGAGATTCCTTCAGTGAGAAATAAACCTGGAGTCTTCTGTGGATTTTTGTCCCGGCTGTGTGGGTTCATGCCTGTGTGTTTAACCTTCGTCTCATAAAGCGTTCGGGAGAAAACTCTACATGAGCTGCTTTTTCTTTCTAGAAAACAACCCAAAACCAAAAAGCCTCAGACAGCGCCTTTCACATCATCTGCGTTCCGAAGTCGGCAATCATGCATGCCGCCGGGTTCCGTGTGTTTGACCCCCTCAGAGTAGAGCAGAGCCGACCCTTTACGGAGAAGCATGAACCCTCGGGGGACAGGGGGGGGGGGGTGCTCAGCGGAAACCCTGAGACAGAGCTGCCTCTCCCCAGGAGCTGGAGTCGCTCTTGACTTTGGAGAGCAGGGCCTCTTGGTAGTCAGCACCCTGCAGCCTGTTCTCTCCCAAGACAACTTACATGGTGCAACTTGATAATCAGCACATGTCCGGCAGACTAAATCCAATATATCCGTTTTCAGGTCAGAGGCAGTGGCTGTAGTGGCCTGGAATATGCCACCCCGTCTACTAGTTCCTTGACAAGGGTACCTTCCCTGCTAATAGTGTCACAGTAAATGTGCTTATCTGTTAAGAACAAGGAGGTGCGCTGTAAAATATGTATGTGCTATCAAAACATTCAGAATCAAATCCTAATAAAATTAGAAGTTGGAGTAAAAGGAAATCGTGGTCTTCAATTGAATGTCTTGGAATTACCTTCAATAATGGCTGAAACACCATATAAGTAGTGACTGTTATGAATATATATATATATTTATATATTTATCAGGCCATGAGCACATGAGCACACAATCAGTTTCCCAGGTTCAGTTTCCAAGGAAGGAAGACAATATGATGAAGTAAAACCAACTTCCCCAACTCTACAACTCTATCTTTTGTGGTTTACAAATTGTCATTGCACTATTACACCCGAGACTATGAAATCTACTCAGTGATTAGAGACACAGTTCAGAAAATAAAAAAAAAAAGAATAAGAAGCATTTTCTCTTTGATACCACCTGTAATAGCAAAAAACCAAAAACATAGAGGGTGAAAAAAGGAACATTTTGGGTCATTTTTCAAAATGTCAGTGTTTTATTTAAAGCTGCCTGGGACTGATCTCTGCCCTCAATCCATGTACCTGGCTGGATGCTGTAGCTGTAGCTCTCAGATGGGAAGAAAGAAGCAGACGCGGACTCTGTGTCACCAGCTGTGACCGTTTCTTATCCATAGGTACAACGGTCATTTATCGGCCCACTGGTCTCCACTTCAGGAAATCAGATTGCAGTTTTAGAAATCAGGCAGAGAAATAAAATCTGCTCTCAGAGATGGATATCTATGGGGAAACACTTCTATTGTGTGAGTGCTACAAGAAGTATTCTGCTGGAAAAAAGTGATTTGTTCCATGAAAAAATGCATCTAAAGGAAATTGATATTTAGTTACTCATATCAACCATGCTTATAAAAAAGAGATTCTACATTTTTATCATTTAAAAACATTACATTATTAATCTTCCTAGATGTCTATGTAAAATGCCTACTGTAGGAAGCTTAAAACTGCTTCTAAGAATTTCTCACTTTTAAATACAAAATGTATTGCTCATAAATTATTTAATTTCTTTTGTGCAATCTCAGGTTAATCCATTGATGCCTTAAAAGTAGACATACTTCCAACCAAGGTAACATAATTTTATGCAATTTTTTGAAATTGTTTCTTTTGGAGTTAAAGTTATGATTATTGCATAATAATAATAATGTGAATAATGGTTGATTAAACCGTATTCACAGAGGTGAATAGCTATCAGGACAGACTAGAAGTGATAGAAACGTCTTCATTCAAAACATCTATTTGTGGGGTTTCTCCCGACATCAACTGAAATACACCTGTTTCAGTGCAAGGACTCAAAATGAGAAGGGGCTGCCCCATGTTAGCCAGTGTCCTGCTTATATTTAATTGATGCACCTGGTAAACACACACATTTCTTACTTTACAAAATTATCCCAAAAGCCCAAAATAAAGCTTTCCATTTCACACCAGACTTTTTCACTGTCTATGTAACCGGTTGCATGGTTTATTAAATCCATAGTGTACAAAAGCATTAAATCCTATTTTTTGTTCTTTAAAATCTGTCAAATAGAAAGATAGCCCTTGTAATAAAAAAAGCTGACTATAAAGTCTTCTCTTTAGGAACAAAGTTCCATGATGGCAACACCTTTGTTTTGTTCTTGAATGTGTACTAAACCCTAAAACTTGGTGCTCAATAGATATTTGTTTGATGAGTGAATTAATTATGAAAACTATGACCAACACGACATAAAAAGCTGGCCATTAAAATGATATTGGTTTGTCGTTTTAAGGGGACCATGCAGGAGTGATTTTTGGAGAATAACCCTTAAATTAGATTTGACCCTTGGGGGAAAAGCTAGTCCACGAATGCTAGTTGTGTGTTTCTGAAAACCCTGGTGTGTATAAATAAATAGTAACACCTTGAAAAGTTTACGATGTCAAAAACATTCACTCACTAAGTTGCGTGGTGGAGAAAATAAGAATGGAGAGAGAGGAAAGTTCAGGGCTGCTGGCAGCACCCTTGCTCCGTCAAGATGTGAGGGGTGCCGGGCCACCCGTGGGCCCCCAGGAGGTGGGCAGTGACAGCAATCACTCCCGGGGACCCCGGGAAGGCCCTGCTGGAGGAGAGAGCGGCGTGGGCGACACGGGCGTGATGGTCTCCTGGGAATGGGAAAACAATACACGATCCTGCAAGCAGCACCAGAAGCTTGCAAACCGACTATAAAAAATGAAGAAATGGTGCTTCTGTTGTTTTGTTAAAAAAACGACCCCAAACTAACATGATTTTTAAAAAGATCAGTTTACTCCTCTCTTGTGCCGCAGTCTAAGTGTAATCACTCAAGGCCAGACAGGTTTACCTCGTCCTGCAAAACTAGGCCTCTTCTATCCATTTCTCAGCCCCTCAGCACCTACTTGCCTTTTGTCTCAGGCTTTAAAATAGCTGCCTCAGACCCTGCCATTGTGTCTACATCCCAGTCAGAGGAAAGGAGAGAGGGAGAAGAATAGGCTTCCCCTGCCATCCTCCAGCAAAGCTGCATTCTCTCTATCACCTGCGTTTCCTACTGCTGCCAGGAAGGAAAACCTCTGCTCCTCTTCCTCCAACTTCTGGCTCATCATTTCTACACGTTCCCTTCAGGACCAGAACAAACCCCGAGAATCTAAGCCCCCTAATGGACTCAGCAAACCAGAGCTCTTGGCTCCCTTCTGGATTTTCAGACTTCAGCCTTCCTCCCTGTCACTTCTCCAGGCAGAGGGAGGAGAACTGTACAGAATGAGACCTCTGTGGCCGACAGCTGCTACCTGAAGTGCGTGCTGTGACCGCCAGTGGACAGGGTCTTCCTTTGTGACCACTGTTGTCTTCCCGGTCCAGCTTCATGATGGCTGGGACGGTGACTCCTGCGTTTTCTCCCCGGTCACACATAGTTCTCAGCAGACGGTGACTAAAAGGGCAGATAGAAATCTCTCCCGGGACCCACTCCATGCCTGCATGCTTCCACTGACCGACAGACGCATGAGACCATGGCCCTTTGGGCAGTGCCAGCCACGCCAGCTGAGGGAAAGCTCTCTCCTCACCTGCCCTGCACCCTAGGAGGAAAATCACCAGTTAAGTTCTGATTCCAGGTTCTGTGTTGCTGCCAGGGATGTGTGTGTCCGGAAGACATCATATGATTTGTACATGCTGGACAAGGATTTCGGTGGAGGAAATTCACGTGGAATTCGTTTGTCTTCTACCTGGAACGTATCCCAGGGATTTAAAAGAAAGAGGAAATTCCCTGATGATAGTGGTCACCCTATTCCCTTGGACACCTCTATTTACTGATATAATTGTTAGTTTTCAATTGCTGTGACAAAATACTCTACATAAGTAACTTGAGGAAATAGTTCTTTCAATTCATAGTTTCAGAGGTTTCAGTCCATGGTCACCTGGTTCCATAGGTTTTGGGTCTGTGGTGAGGCAGAAAAAACATGGCAGGAGAGTATGGCCAAGGAAAGTGCTCTCCTCATGGCAGCCAGGAAGTAGGAGACTGAGCAGCACCATTGGGCTTCCGCTTCCTCTTACTCTATCCAGGCTATCGATTGCCCTCCACATTCCCATGTCAGTTTGCTGCCTCAGACATCATCTCTGGAACCACCCATGGACCTATCCAGCAGTGTGCTTTACCATCTTCCTAGGCATTTCTCAATTCAATCAAATTCACAGTCAAAATTAACTATTACAATCAATACTAATATGACTTCAGCAGCATGTGTATGAGCACATAATACTATTTTGATATTTTAAAATTTACAACAGCTTTTGCAGCTACTTCATTTCACTAAATGAACCTGAAGTAAGCTTGCATTTAATAAGCATATGTTCGAGCATGGCCAGAAGTTCCCCAAAACTAAGCAGGGGAGGGACAGTTAGCCTTGGCTGTCAACTGGATTGGATTGGCAAATACCTAGGAAGCTGCTGAAGCACACTTGGGGATGTGTCCGATGGTGTTTCCAGAAATGTCTGTCATATGGGACAGCACACGGGTGGAGGGGACCCAGCCCGAATGGGGGTGACACCATCCAATTGGCTGGGGGCCCAGGTGGAGCAGAAGCAGGAGGAGGAGGAGGAGGAGGAGGAAGCTGTCAGCGCTTGCTCTCTCTGACTCCCTCTGCTTCTGGGTGAGCTTCACCTCTGCCATGAGGTGAGCAGCTTTCCTCTGCCAGGCCCTTCTGCCTCACCAGTTGCCCATGGACCACCAGCCAGATGAACCTCTTCTCTTCCAAGTTACTTTTCTCAGGTGTTTATCACAGTGATGGAAAGCTAACACATCGGCCTAACCCCTAGCATTGAGTATGCTTTAAAAATCCTGGGATGAGATTCCTGTGGCTAAGACAGGAAACAACTAGTCACCAAGTCCCACTCCATTAAAGAAATAATTTATTTTACTTTTTAAAATCAAAATATAAATGTTTCACTCCTAGGGTTGTGTGTCTATTCTAACACACTCTTATTTGTCTGTGGTTCCTCTCCTTCTTTTGAATCTTAATGTAATGAAACATAAAAATGGCCCAGATTGCCCTCTCCCCTAAACAGATCAGGAGGGTGCTAACAACTATCGAATAGCTATTTTTGCTGGACACTGGGCAAAGCATTCAGCATGGATCATCTTATTTAATCTCGCCACAATTCCATGAGTTGGGTGTTACCTTTATTTTACAGCTGAGCAAACTGAGGCTTAGAGAGGTTAATAACTTTCCCAAGGTCACACAGCGGTTAAAGGGCGGAGTCTAAGTGACAGCACGGGTAAATCCAGCTCTCTCTTTCAAGTACCACACAATGTACTCACAGTTCCCAACGTGTTGTCCAGGAACCAGCAGCATCAGCAGCCTAGGGATTTCTTACAAATACAAATTTTTGGGCTCCACGGTAGGAGCATGAATCAGAACACTGGGAGTTAGGTCCCAACATTCTGTGCATTAATAAATGTTTTGAGGTTAGAATTTGAAAATCACTGCATTACACTACACTTCTGCCATAACAACAACGTGCTTAATGTTTGTATTTATAAACCTCCATAACTGGTGGAGTTCTTGGCTAAGAAAACTCAATAAATAGCCTCAGTGGCTTATATCTTTGTGAGACTGGAGGACAAGAAGATAGTTGGAATGCAACTAATGGTTAGTCTTTTGCAAATCATTTTATGCATTTATTTCACGGGGCTCAAAGCACCTTTCCAAGGGAAAGAGACTCATTATCTATAACATCTGGGAAAGCAAAGTGACCTGGCTTGGCCAGTCCAGTCCAGAATAAAAACAGTGACAACCAGTCAAGAGTGTGCAGAAAGCCAATTCTCAATGACCTGGTGCTCAGATCCAGCAGATTTTGATAATTCCACACGGTAAGAGATTGAAGGGAAGGCAGAAGAGCCAATTATTAGAAAGGCTGGAAAGGGAAGGTGGGAGAGATTTCCTCTGAATCAAAATTAAAATTGCATTTAGACACATGTGCCTCTGGCCATCCAGAGTTTGGGCAGTCCAGTAAGAATGACCTGTGTCAACCTGGGGAACTACGTGCTGGGGAACTTCGTCTGGAACAGCCAGTGTTTGAGTAAATACGAGAGAGAAAACTGCAACATAGCTGTAGTGAAAACCAGCTTCTTAACTCATATTAACTGTCTGTTAGGGTTGTGCTTACTGATGTGAAAGGCTTGGAAAAACTATGTGAGATACCGCACTAAAACAGGAAACCGGTGTTCACCTGGGTATGCAGGTGAGAGGCGCGGCTTCCTCTTTTGGTTGGGGGCATGCAACAAGAACAGCAGGACCCATTTGTTCTTCAGTCCGAGTCTGAGGAAAATATCAGTCTGTTTGTGACTCACTGTGCATCGTGGTTAGTATTTACTAATTTACTTACTACATGGAATCTAACATGAGAACAAGAATATAGTCTGACCAGGAATTCAGTGGATTGTAGTTTATTCCTATTATTAAATTGTGTCTGATTATTCACACCATTTCTTCTGATGTTACCATCGAGCTCCCCGGGTTTTAGAGCATGAAAGGCTCAGCACAAATTTAACCATTTGCAAGTCAGGTTAATGCTGGAATAAACTAACATAATTTATTGAATGTACTAAAACTGGATTGCAAGAAAATTTATGGCAGGGTCACACAATAATAAAAAACCAAAGATTAATTAACATAAAAATTCTAGCTGTCATATTGCTCTAAGTAGAAATAATTGTAATGTAATTTTATTTCACTGATTGAACCTCCAGCTATGTCCAGGGTAAAGTCAATATGAAAATGAAAGGCTATGAAAGGCACCTTTAGGCCAGGAGGAAAACAGGACATGATCTCATCAGCTTCAGAATTAAAACTATGGAATTTTGTGCTATGCATGCTCATGTGAGGGGTACACACACACACACACACACACACTTTAATGATATTTATTATTGCTCGCAAAGAATGGAAAATTTGAAAAAAATGAACACAACTTAAAAAAATATCTATACAACCTATGTTAGGAAATTATCAAGTAGCTAATACTTTGAGTTTTATTTTTTAAAAATAATATGGCTGGGTGTTCAGCTCCCCAGTAGAGAGCCCCCTCTTTGTTATGGGCAAGGCCCCAGCTTCAACCCCCAGTGCTGAAAAAATTGTTCCTTCCTTAATTCTTAAAATACCAAAGTATTGGAAGTAAGAATAATTCCTTTGTAGAAGTTCTAAACAAGAAATTAAGCCACTGACCTCAGATCAAGAATTTGTGTCATTTCCCCACACTCAACACAGAGAAATCTACACAATAAGCAAAAATCTGTTGTCAGTCATTTAAGTGTAGGACTTTCAGGTACCAAACCATGTCCAGATTGCTGAGGGAACAGTATTTGCTGTTTCTCAGTGTTTTTTTTTTCCTTTTAGTCCACGTCTGCAGTACGTAATGTTTGTGTTCCTTGGACGAAGTCAGCACATGCACAAAGCATCTCAGTTCTCTCTGCACTCCCTGTCCCTGTGCCCCCTCCCTCTCCTGATCCCTGCTGTACTTGGTTGGTAAACGTTGGTGAGACTTGGTGAAGAGCTTTGCCCTGACACCCGGGCCAGGCCTTACCCTAAGGAAAGCGGGGCTTGGTTATCACAGGCATTCGTCTAAGGCTCCTGCTTGGTTACTTTTCTCCTTGCTGAGACAACATACCCAACACCCAAAGGTAAAGGAGGAAGGGTTTATTTAGCTCACAGTTTGTAGAGGTTTCAGTCCATAGCTGGCTCCCAGGCAGGGTGGCACGGCAGAGGGCATCACTGAGTAGAAACAGTGCACTGCAGGCAGAAGACAGCAAAAGCAAGCAGGCAAGGGGCCTTGGCAGCTTCTTTCTGCCCCTTTTATGCTCTACCTAGGCTACTGGGATTAGGGCGGTGCCAAACCAGTCAGGGGGCTGAGTTAGTGACCGACCACCCTCAATCCCAGCACCCTTAATCCTAGCACTGCACCACGAAATCAGTCACACACTCTAGATTCAGCCACCTCTGAAAAAGCCCCTCCCATGATGACATGAGGCTCTGAGGGACATTGAGACACAAACCATAACAGCTCCCGACCACTCTGTCAGGACCTGAGTGTGGCTCTGTCATCTGCTCCAACCACACTGCATCACAGCGGCTTACGTACTGCACCCCTGACTGGTGGGTAGGGTGTGTGCGCCTTCTGTCTCTGGTCACATGTCTGTGTGATTTGGGCAAAGTGGGAGAGGGTACCTCGTGCTGAAGTGGCCTGCCAAGATGATCAAAAGGGTATGAGGCAGGAGTTATTATTTCTTACCTAGGAGATCAAAAAGCAGGTCTATGCTCATACGGTGATAATAGCATTGCACTCACTATATTAGCTATCATTTTGTATACATTTCTAAAATTAGGGCTTTGTTAAATTTTAACTGGTGAAATTTAGTGAAAAACAGTATTAACTGGCATTTGGTGTTGTCTGTGACTGAAGCAGATGTGCCTCCTCCCTGTACCAACCCCAGCTCCAAAGTCATCCAAAATCCACAGCCTTGGATTCCAGGCCTGGGTCTTGAGATGCCAGCAAATCCATGAATGCTCTCAGGCTCACTATTTTTTCTGCAAAACAACACTAACAAAGCTATGTCATTTGGTATTCATGAGATTTAACTAGGATGAGCTAATAAATGTAAACATGCTTAGGTACCTAAAATATTCCATAAAGTATTGTAACCTTAATAATAAAACACTAAACTTAAAAATCCAGAACATCAGGGAATGAAAGTTTAGGGTTACATTAATTTTCTAGTCAATGGAAAGTGACTTTTACAATTTTTATTTTTATTTTTTTCATTAAGTTTATTGGTACATTTTAGGTATACAATACAATTACATTCATCATTGGGATCTTGTACCTTTACATGATGTACCTTGGTTCTTAGTTTTTACAACTTTTATTTTTTAATGTACTTCTGAAATGACTCAGTTTGCTTTCCTGCTGTGCCTGAAAAAATCTTATAATTACAGTATGTAGGATAGGGCTACCTGTGGAGTAGCAGTTACAACTATAGTGCTGTTGAAGTTCATGCTGTAATGAGTGGTCTACAATTTTCCTTATCCTAGGACCTTTAGGAATTTTATTTTGCACCTAAGAACTGAAATCAATTGATTTTAAAAGTAATTTATCTCTTTTATACGACAGCAGGTATAAAAGAAAAACCATTAATGGTTAATGTTATTTTGTTTTGGTTAAGGCAGGTTTGCACAGTGAAATCCAGGCTTGTGGATACCTCTGGTTATTGTGAAAGTACTAGAAAAGAGCAGACGTGGTGGGCTCTTTGAACTTACTTTCAGTTACAGAGTCCACGGACAACTGGGCTCCGTAATTCAGGCATTCTCCAGTCAGGGAACAGGCCACCGAGAAAGAGGCAGGAGTGGCCGAGTCTGCTCCAGGAGACGCTGCCTGTGTGGACACCCGCCCTCACCGAGGTCTGGGTGGTGACTGTGGAGAGACGTTACCGCAGATTCGGGAAGACTGCATTCGACTATTTACAAAGAGCTAGGCAATATTTTAATATTTATTTTTTAAATGTCTACGTGGTGTAGGCAGGAGCAACTATTTTTAATTGTGCTTGTCAATAGGAATAGGACAGTGTCGTTTATCATTGATTTTCTCAGATTTTTGTATGTTTTAGATGGAAATTGCTCCTTATTTTTTCTTCTTCCCCTGTAGAGAGATTAGATAGGTAAATGATAGGTAATAAATGAGAGACAGACATGATAGGTAAATAGGTAGACAGATAGATGATGATAGAGAGATGAGGCAGATGATAGGGAGATAGGACAGATGATGGATGGATGGAGAGATGATAGACAGACACATACATAGACAGACAGGCGGATAAATAACAGTTACACAAATATTTAAAGCATCTTGGTGACTACATATCAGTTCCCCCACAAGAACACAAGCCGTGTGGGGCCAGGAGACATTTTCCCCTTGTTTGTGCGTCAGGAAGCCGGGCAGCGACTCCCTGGGCCGAGGCTGCTGCAGGCGCTGGACAGAAGGCCTGGAGTCCTGCCCTGGGCCAGGCCCGGTGGCTGCTGGGTGCTGGGGGTCTGAGTCCCAAGAGGGGCAGGAGGCCACCTGGATAAAGGCTGGGATGGGTGGGCACCAGGGCATTTGGGTGAACGCTGACCACTGGCCAGGGCATAAGCTCACCCTGGCTGAAAAATCATATTTATGTCTCTTTTTGCACAGTGTCTTCGATAACTTTGTGTTGAATAAAAAAAATAAATTGATGCCACACTTACCAATTAAAAGTGAAGGAAGCCAGTCCGGGAATATTCTGGGTGAGAACAGGGCAGGCATGCAGTCAGATTCGAAGACACTGGTGTAGAAAATCCACAGAGTAACACACAGCTCACAAATATAAAGCAACACATGCCCAAAGTCTCTCATCTTCGCTGTATGAAGTCTACTAAAGCATCCAGCTAACAAACCGTCCATGATGCTGGATGAGGTTCAGTCCAAACGTCTAGAAGTTGTCCAACCTCAGCTGCTATTACCTTGTACCCAAATTCACTTGTCTGTGAAGACCCAAGAGCTCCCATGTCCCACTCAGCTGAAAGTAAACGCTCCCAACACCTTATACCAGGGCTGAAATACGGGAGGAATAAGGAGCAGCTGCCATAGGCAAATAAGCAATGGAAAATTTGCTTTAAAATAAAACCAATGGGAGAGATGTAACTTTTAGCACAAGTTATCTTTTTTTTGAAAAATAGGACTCAAACCTCTCTAAGGAAGGAAGACATTTAAAGGTCTGTTTTTAGATAAGTCAATTAGACAACACCTAAAAGTGAAAGACTATCTTGTAAAGGAATTAACAGCATCAATCCTGATTATCCTGCATTCATGACCACATGCTCTAGCTAGATTTCTTGACTCTTGCCCATTTTCCGGGAAGACTACATGGTTTTTTAAAAAATATTTTTCCAATGCATCTCTGGAGAAGACAGCTTTACAAACAACAGCTCACCCCCTCTGAGCTTTGGAGACAAGCCGCGTTCTGCAAATTGAAGCCGGGGAACAGAGCGGAGGCCGGAAGTCTGATCCGCTCCTCCTCTCAGGCTCACGCTCGGGCTCCGCCCACTCCCTCTCCTCCCGAGCGCTCTCAGCCGAGGTCTGCCAGTTACACACCCGCTTCCGGTCTCGGACCCCTCCCCTGTGCCGGAAGCTTCTCCGACCTCTGCAGTTAGAGCAGGCCCCTACACGGTTGTCCGTCCGGAACATGGCACCTGCGCCAGTCCAGTGTGTGCTGCTCCTGTCTGCTCCTCCCCGGTTTCAACGGCCCTGGCTCAGAGGCTCCTCCTTTACTTGGATCCCTCATTCTTGGCCAGTTGGACCTTGCTTACTCTTCAGAGTGACAGCAACGCGTCGCGTTTCTAAAGATTTCAAAGATGTGCAAAGCAAGGACTCCAAATCCTCCCCGTTTCGGCTCTGTTGGGCCCGTGCTAAGATATCTTAGGGAACCTCACCGCGACATTGCACGCCAGAAGTGGGGTGACCCGCGACCCAGCCCTGAACAGGCTCACTCTGCACCCTGACTGCCGGTGCCAGGCAGTGACATTTCATAGAGCTCTCCTGGCTCTACGGTTACGCATATTTTTAGAATAATTCCTCAGCGCTCTCTCTTGAATGATTAATAAGTTATCACTAATAATCACTGTCCATGTTTTTTAAAAAGCACTTCTATAAAAGGCTTTGATCCCAAAATGAATAAACTCAGAGCACTGCTTTCCACAGTTGACCCACTTTTTAGAGGCCTGTCTCGCCTTGGGGCAGACTGTAAAATACCTGTTTCTTACATTAGACAACGACATAGAAAAGAGACCTTAAAGAAGATATTATTTTTATTACTGTTATATATACATATATGGTCATGCTTCCCAAACTAATATTTTCTTATCAGATTTATTATCCTACTTAACTACTTTCCAATTTCAGTAATGTTTCCAAATTAAAGTATAATGAAAACTTATTGATACACTAAAATATTTAAATAGACAATCTCAGATTATATATAAACAAAATAATACCCAGCATAAATATACAAAGAGATAAACGCCCTCTTGGCACTGTGTTGCAGAAAGAAAGAAAAAGGATGATTATGTTCCAATGATACCAGTACCCTTTGTCTTTATGGTGTGAAGTCTGGTTAAAAGCACACACGTGTGCGTGTGTGTGTGTGTGTGTGTGTGTACTGGCGTGTGACTTGACCTAATTAACAGCAGTTTTAATTTTGAAAAGCACTAGTCAATCAATGCTAATCTTTTAAACCATAGAATTGTAACTAAATAAATGGGTTTAAGTTATCTAAATAAATCTATATGGTAGTGGCATTCAGGCACAAGCACCATAAATGGCAGGTAAATGACCATGTATTAAAATAATGACAGAGATTGTATATTTGTTCATAAATGTGCTATCAAAGCTAATATGAACACAATATACTCTACCTAGCAATTCCCTCCTTACAAAAGCACACTGCATTGTAAAATCTAGATATTCAGTGCTGATGAATGTCATCAGAAGCAGCCATGAGAACGACCTGCACGTTTGTGCTTCAAAACCCTGACAAGAAATGTTTTCCCCAAATTGCCAGAAACAATCTATTTGGCTTCATTGTCTGCTGATAAATATTGTCCATCAATTTTTTGAAGCAGATACTATTGACATACTTTCAGATAATAACTGATAGTGTAAAATAACATTTTTTTAACCTCTTCCTGAAGGTCTCCCTTCATAATAAAGTGTAACTTCTAAAATTCACGTAGAATCATCATAGCATTGGAAATTTTATTTCAGCCACAAGCCCCTAATAAACAGAGCTGTGTATTAATGCAAATTCCTCCTTCTCAAATGCTTTCCACATTCCCCATCACATTCATTTTCTTCTGCAATGAAAAGCCCCTAAACAAATTAGCAAGTCTATCTGAATGCAAGTTCAGAAGCAATATTTTATCAAATAGGGCTTCTAAAAATTGACTTAACTCCTAAAGATCCCATCAGTGTCCCCAGCCCGGCATCACCACCAGGTATCAGCAAAGCTCTGATCTACACCCTAAGAGCCAGGGTCTCCAGACTCCCTTTGTCAAACAGTTCACCTGCTTTGTATTAGCCATGGGCTTTGTGGCCAGTGTTTGCCATGCCACGGAATATTTACTGAATTAAGCAAACTTGTCAACATGGTAATAACCCAATGTCATCAATATTGACACATCACACCTCCAAAACATATTTTAATAAATCACCTTCCCCTGGTTGAAAATAGCACATATTATAAAGTTAATTTAACATAAAATCAAGAGACTTCTGGCCCTGCTTATTATGTGAAAACATTAGTGAATAATATAGTGGAGCTGTTCTACTAGGGCAATGGCTTTCTGTTCTGGAGGAGAAGGAAGAGGCCTCACGTGCACCCTGCATTCTTTCCTGTGGAGGAGGTTGGTAGCACACCGCTGAGTGGCTAAGAGGGCCTGCCTAACTTGCGGCTCCCACCTGTGTTGAGGCACAGACTGTGCTACTGCGTCAAAGTGTACATCTGTACATGCGGAGGTCCTTCACGAGAAATCCCATCGGAGCTTAGGTCGGACTACAGAGAAGCAGCCCACGGGGAACGGGAACTTGTGAGGAAGCAACCGTAGTGGAGAGGTCACCCCCCTCTAGGCAGGACCTGTCTCTCCCAGGGCACTGCTGGAACCTCACTGAGTTTGGTCAAGCACAGTGTCATGAAAGCCCAAGGTTCCTGCTTCAGATCCCTCTGGCATATCAAAAGTGGAGTCCAGTTTTGAGTGTTTCTCAAGCCTGGTGGCTAGGACTATGCATTTGTAGATCTTACTATAAGTGCTAACTCCACTTAGCCAGCTGTATGGCCTTGAGGAGTGTCCTAAGATTCTAAAATATAGTTTCCAAATATGTCAGATGGGGATAAAAATAGCCCCTTTGTAGGATCACTACGCCACTGATCTTGGAGCTAGGAAATACACTTTTATGATTATGATTATTATTATTACTCCTTGGATCTAGGAAATACTCATAGTTTCTTCTTCTTCTTCTTCTTCTTCTTCTTCTTCTTATTATTATTATTATATTTCATTATTACTATGGTCATTCCTTGGATCTAGGAAATACTCATGTTATTATTATTATTATTATTATTACACTCCAACTCAAAATGCTACCTGATTCAGAAAACAGTGGCCAATGCTCAATATGTTTGTGATGATCTCATTATGTCGTAAGAGTACAGGACACTGAGAGTCACATTACTGTATGATGTCACGCAAAAAAGACGGAGATTGAAATCAAACCCACCCAAGAGCTTGCGTCCCTGGGGAGGAACAGCAGGGAGTGTTCATTCCGACAGAAAGCTCTCAGGGTGAGCACTGGGGCTGTGGCCGCACCACGGGCAGCCGCCAACCCTGGCTGGAGGTTGGTGCGCGGAGTGGAAGGCTCTCTGAGGAGGTGACGTACAGATAAGGGGCCTGGGAATGAGCAAGCGTTGGATCACATGTGTATGGGAGAGAGGGAAAATTAGGAGGCAGAAGGCAGTGGCCATGATAGGGCGCGTGTGGCCAGAGAGGAGACTGGTGTGTGTCAGATGGTGATAGCCTGACTCCAGGGCCGAGCCGGGCTGGAGCGGGCAGCTAGCAGCTGCGTGGCACCCTGGTGAGGCCGAGGTGCCCGAGCCTCCCTGCCTGGAGGGCTCGGTGCTGGGGTCCCATCCCCAGGGATTCTTGTTCAGCTGCTCGAATGCACAAGTGGACTTCAGATCTAAAATAACCCTGGATCTACTGTGGAGAGGGAGGAGGCTTTCCGGGAATGGCCTTTCATGAATCACAGAAAGCAGGCTGTGGCTCCCTGCAGCTCTTCAGGGCCGGCCGGTGGGACTCAGAGTGGCTCCCAGGCCGCAGGGTGCCAGCCCCTGTCCCTGTGACCACAGAGCCAGAGTCACAGCTCCGCCCAGGGCTCCATCTCTGCTGTCAAACCAGAGGGGGTTTGTCCAGTGCACCTGCTGTCACTCGAATGCCAGGAGTCGTCCTTTGGAAGTGAAACCTAAGCACCTGACAATTGCTAAGTGGCAGCAGGGCCGTCCTTAACAAATGGTTATTCAGTAAAACAACACATTCAAGAAAAACTCACGGGAAAGAAATGCAGAACTTGAAATTCACTGTTTGTCAAAAACATATGATCTTTGCACACTGTTTTTCCATTTGCCGGGATGCATGAGTTGGCTGCATCCCCAGTGTGGGTCACCCATCACCAGCACTCGCCAGCTGGCCACAGTGGACACAGGGTGTCCTTGTGGGAAAGAAGCTCTGCTCTTTGTCAGGGCAGAAGTTGCTCCTAGTTCATTTCTCCAAGGTGCTCACTACACTGGACCGCTCAGAGGGGGCATTTTGCGAAAGTTCCTTTCTCTTGTGCGTTATACCCCAGTCCTGTTGTAAGCCTCATTCCAGTCAGAAGCAGTTTGACATGAGGTTCAGCTTCCACCCAGAAAAAAAAACGATTTCCTCTGTATTTTATATTTACTTTGCTTTCTCCTGGATGTGGGACGGGCCTGGGGCTGCCGTCTATGTCACCCTGCCATTCATTCTCAGCTTTCAACCCTGCAAACTCCAGAGCTCTGAGCCTTACATCCAGATGCGGGGATGACTGCTCAGCTGAGTGGAAAACAGAGAGGCTGCTGCGCTGTGCAAAGCCACACTTGTCCACAGTGGGGACCTGGGACTCTTGTGGCAAACTCTGAAGCAGTATGCAATCAAGTCGTTAGCGGAACTGTATCACCTTCGTTCCTGGAATTTTGTAAGAAGAGCATGATTAAACATTGTGGCTGATATGCCCATGTAATCACGCAAGCCAAAGCAAAGAAGCGCATTTGTAGGGTTTCTGCAAAGGAAGGAGGGAGAGCTGCCTGAGACCCTTTTTTCTTATGTTTAAGTAGAATTCACTCAGAAGGAGTTATTTCACAGAGATCGTAGCTTTAGTTATCAATCAATAAATAATAACACAAGACTCCAGAAGAGAATAAAGGCTCCAGCACCTGCACTCAAAACCTGCCAGGAAGCAAATCCCCAAGGAAGAAAGGTAAAAATATCAGAGGGAAATGGCCAATATCTCCCTGGCATCTACAAGACATCTAGAAGCGAATGTCATTTTCTCACCAATAATCTGCACTTTAATCTTACATGAAACAATTTTTCACAAAAAGTCTCTGTTCCCTTGTATTTGATAAAGAAAAAGAATTAGAAATAGGTCCAATTTCTTTAGAAAAGTAGGTTTCCTCAGCTTTCGATTGGCCTCTCTCATGACCCCCTCTACCAGAAGACAGATAATAAATATAATGATTTATACTGAAAAAGAGCAGCGAGGATAATGGCCCAAACAGCGCTGTCTTCTATTACGTTACCATAGTAAATAATAGCAGTGCTGTGCACACTGTCACACTTAAGGTTGCATCAACGATTCCATTATAATTCCTGTTTTTCAGAAGTTTATGACTTGGTTTTCACAATATACTCCAGCCTAGCACTGTCCAGTTTTGTTTTGTTTCTTTTGAGTCACAGACTGATTTTCCTCCACATCATCCTATTGTGGAGATAATCAGATTGGAACTAAATAGCATTTTTACTATCTTTTCAGACTATATTTTGCATATGTGTCTTGAAGACCTCTTCTGTAACACACACACACACACACACACACACACACACACACGCTGTCCTCTCATTCAACATTTGTATTTAGGAAAATGGAGAGCATTCTGTTCATCCAATGTTCATTAATTGGGATGATTACCATTATAACTTATTACAAAAGGCCTGAAAGGCATATGTTAAGAAGTTTTTATAGACATTTGCTAATTCTGTAAATAATGGGATATTTATTTCATTAGAGTACATAGTCTCATTTGAAGACCCAAACACAATTCAGTGAAAGAATGGCCCATCCAGTTTGAGAGAAGACATTAGTAAACAGGCCATCCATGCCTGGGTGAGCCAGCTGGGCAATGAGCAATATTCTCACTGTGTCTTTTGTCCCCTGATATAAGGGGGAAATGAGATTTAGAGTATAACCACATCCTGTCTTCATTTTCTACTCTGCAAGTAATTTATTCAGTACCCTCTTCTTTTTACATAAATGACCAATTCAGAACACAAGGTAAAAAAATATAAACCATATGGAAAATAAAGTTATACACTGTGTCCCACAAAATCTGAAACTTACTATGGTTTGGCACTGATGTTAATCTGCTTACCTAACCAGGTGAACAGTCGTTTGGGAAAGAAGGGAAGGCAGGGAGAGTGGGAGGGATGAGACATGGCCTGGGAGGGAAAGGCAGGGAACGGGAAGAAAGCCTTGGTGAGAGACTAATCAGGAGAGAAACAGCCTGATTCTATGCATGTTCCTGTGCTGGTCCAAGTAAACAAAAGCTTAAGTCTACATAGTGTCCTACTGAAAACCAAGATTCTTTGTGTTACGTTAGGAGCTACCTAAAGAATTATGTCTTACTGATTCTTTCCTCCAGGGCCTACGAAATACAAACTTTTCCTAGACCTGAATGGGAATACTTAATTCCAAATATCAACAACTCTCTTATTTTTTAAAGTCAAACAAGGAAAAAGGGGAGGAGGGTAACTTCTCCATTTCAAGCACTTCTTTAAAACATTTTGATCTAAAGAAGCTGATCAATATTACATATTTAATTTTAAATTCAAAGAGACCCTAAAAATGGTGGAAAAGTAGTCTGCTTAGAAGGAGTGAAAAAAATGCTAATCATGGTGATATTCTTTTACCCACTGTTTTGAATATAAATCCACCCGTTCTAACCCTGGTTTATAAGAGCTGTCGGCACAGAGCCTCGATGTTCCATTGCATGCTCTGCTTGCTCCCTGTGTCTGGGAAGATCCCTCCAGAAGAAACTGGCTTCTCACTGCAGGGCTGAGGAGCAGACGGTGCCCGACCACCCACTCCGTCCCCAGGGCTCAGGTTTGGCCTGGCCCAGGACCTCTCTTTCCCTTGGCTTCCTGGTTGGCCTGAGGACCCCACCTCTTGCCTCCCTGGGTCTCCAGCTCCATGTGGCAGAGCCTGTGAGCCAACATCCTTCTGTAATATCTATAGAAAAAAAATAGGCAATTTGTGCCAGCTCAATTTAAACTGTGCAAAGCAAATATTTGAAATTACAAATTTAAAAATATTTCCTATTGAGTATCTTTCATATAAAACTAGAAGGTACTAAACTATCTGGGGAAATTCAGACTGTAGTATTCAGTGATAAATTATATGTATGTGTTTTTCCTTATCAATACTCTATTTTACAGATCACAACGTCTCAATTGCTTACTAACCTTTTCCTTTGCAGTTACCCAGTGCGGTCGCTGTAGGGGGAATCTATGGGAAGTTCTTTGCCTGCCCTCGTGGTCCCGACACCCAGGCAGGAGAGGCACAGAGCAACTCCACACTATGATGGAGACAGTCCGGGGTGTCCCAGAGGAGGTGTTAAGTATGGGGGGAAATGAGGCTGAATGGAGGAAGCATCAGCGGTCCGAGCAGAGACTGGCTGGGAAGTGGCTAACCGTGTAGGAGTCTCGGAGAGAAACAGCAGGCGTGCTAGGCGGGGACACGGTGGAGGCCGGGGGCCTAGCGCGGCCCAGGCTGGACCCCGAGTGGAGTCCAGTGGATCACTTTACATTTTCACATCCCTGCCTTTTCAGCCGTAGGATAGGGATGCTGGCAGTGCCAACTCTTAATAAGAATTAAACACCACTTGCTAGTATTTCAGTCTCACAGAGAACAAAGTAACATGCAGGAAATGTCTTGGCCCTTTGGGGCTGCCAGGGCAACAGTGCACATACTGGGTATTGGGTAAACAGGCACTGATTTCTCAGCTCCAAGACCACGGTGAGGGCCCAGCTCCTCATACACAGCCTCCTTTGTGCAGCATCCTCCCCTCCTGGAAGGGAGCAGGGGGTCTCTGCTCCCAAGATTTAGTCACCTGCCCAAAGCCCCGCCTCCTGCAGCCATCACCTGGTGGGAGAGCTTCCACCGATGAGTTTTAGGGAAACACAAGCATTCAGACCGTATCAGGAAGGAAAGATTCTAGCTTAAAATTGCATATTTTTAAAAAAGCAGACCTGGAGGAAAGGTGACGGTCCCTGTTAAGTTCCAGATACCTGAGTCATTCAGTGATTCCCATTTGATTTGAGGACTAATCAAATGATTTGAGCATTAACAAAAATCCCTGGCACTTTGTTATAGTCCAAGTTGAAGCTAAAAGGAGAAAGGTGACAGAAGGTGGGGTACCTGACGCTTGGGGGGCCAGATCGGGGCTCAGCAAGGTGCAGCCTCTAGCATCCAGGAGGCAAAATCACCCACTGAAGGGAAAATACAAACTCACTAATCTGTCTCCCAAATCAGCAACCCATGAGGCTATCGCTTGTCACCATCAGTAGTCACAGACTACCAGTGGCGCTCTTTACCAAAGGCTATTCCATGTTTAAGAAACGACTTCTTCCAGACTTACCAGTACTGGTTAGAAGCGTGTTTCTGCTCCTACTTTGATTCTATCACTTGGTCTTATGATTCTTTGGACATTACTGCAAAAATCACTGCATTTTAAAAATGATCATTAAGACAGCATAATTACCACCAATTGTTCAAAGAAATGAGCTTCTATTTATTATACAACACCCAGGCACATGAATGTGTTTTTCTTGTTCCTTTGTGTTTATAATAGTTGAAGATATTGATCAAGTACTTTTACAAATGGCCTCAAAGCATAGGAAGAATTCCTTTTTTTCTTTTCTACTTCCATGAATTTCAACATGAAATGTTTTGCCAGTGTGCTGCGAACACCAATAGTATAACAGAAACCATGGAAACCTTCCAGGCTGTGTTGACATATTTTATGAATGCTACGGGATGCCAGATTGGAGGTGTACATCTGCGGGGGCTGGCCAGTCATCCTGCCGCCGTCTGTGGATCTGTATGCTTAAATGAATTAGCTAATACAAAAACAGTGCATGAACAAGTTTACTGTTGTAGGATTTCCTTCCCAGAGTACAAAATATTCAAATCTGAGGAAAGTAGTAGAGAATTATGTTCAACTGCTATTACTTGGGGGAAGGAGTGTATGAAATGAACAAAGATAGCACGCCCAGGCTGCAATGCCTGTGTGTAGTGCTCGCCAGTCCTTCTTTCTCTCTTTTATTACGCTGTCCTGTTTCAGGACCAGCAGTGTTTTTGCAACCTAGGCTGGTGAGCAAGGACCTTTTTATCAGAGAACTGTCTCAAGGCCATGAAGGAACTGCTAAATCTCCCTTTTCTTGAAGAGAAACCAAGCCACAGCACTCAACCCTGCTCCCAGCTAGATTCCCATCTCTGACTTCCTCCTTACATGACAAACATACCAGTCATTTATTGAGCGCCCCCTCCGCCCCATAGCTGATCTAAGAAAAGAATCACTTAGCAATGTGACATTCTCCTCTTATCCTTTACACACATGTAAAACTCCCTCCCAGATAAGCCCCCAGCTTGGGGCTTGGTGTCAACTGCCTCACACTGAATCCTCTCTCCACCCCTGTCCTTTTAGTTAATTCCTTCATGCTGCCTCCTACTGGTTGCACGATACAAACTTTTTCCTGACACACTGGTGGAGTTCAACTTTCATTATGGTCTCTCCTAATTCTTAAATATTATCTTGCTTAAGACATTAGCTTTCTCTAGATTTATTATCTGCTAACACATGCGTGTGTTGTGTGTATGTGTGTGTGTGTGCATGTACTATAAGAATGAATAAAATGAATGATTCCTTAGGGGAAAACATACATTCACATATACTGTGAGTATAATTGGTGTTAATTTCAATAGTGGGATTTTTAAGTTGGACAAGAAATGATAAAACTTTTATTTTTAGCTAACAGTTTGTGGGCTAATTTAGTCCTTGAAATCCTTCCAAGCATGATAGCTTAAATTCGCCCCAGATGGACTTTCTCTTCTGTTCCAATGGCTCCACAGAAACATAACAGCCATTTATTACAAAGTCTGCAGAAACGGGCTGGTGCCCCCACCTCCCTGATCCTTGGGCCTGTTTGTAAGGAGAGCACCCCCATAAATCACCATGAATTAAAGAGGAACGCGGACATCCCAATCAAAACATCAGGAAGGAGCCATTGCCCGATAGATAAGAACACAAACAAGTGCAGAGCATCACTTGAGTTTTTATAGAAGGCGCATATTTTTGGAAGGCTACCAGGGCTGCTTCACATGCTGTACTTTTCCTAATCTGACTGACTCACAGTCTTGTGATCGTGAGATAAGCTAGGTAGGCAAATTTTTATAGAGTTGCAATTACTGAAATTGTCATTACGCTGCTCACTGTAAAATAAATATAGATAGAAGTGAAATTATGCACAGGCTAGAAGTAGAAAGTGTTTTGCTTCTGTTTGCTAAATTAATCTCTTCCTAAATGGCTGCAGGCCAGGTAGGTTAGCATTTGTGGTTTCAAAGGTTTTCAGCGCTTGCAATGAGCCATGAAATTACTGCATGCTGCTGAAAATGGCAGCTGATGAAAGGGAAAGAGTGAATCCCAAAGGCAGAAAGACAGGAGGAAGCAAAATTACAGGCAGAAAGTCTGATTTTTGATGTTGCTCATTGTGAAATGTACACCCAAACTTTTAATAAAACATAAAACATTAATAAACCTGCTAACAATTCCTTACAATTTCTTTTGAAGTCTGAGTATAATTTCTGAATACTTATTAAAACCAGCAGTGACTCAGAGGGGTGAGCAAGTTCTCTTGTGGATGAGCTACGTTGGCAGGTTCACTATTTGTGACTTGAGGAATAGGATTTTTATTGATGTTTTTAATTGAATCACAGAAAAGAATTGATTAAAAGTACCCTGGTCCTTCCAGTTTCTGCTAGGATTAGGTAATCTTAGTTTTGATGTAGCCAGCATACACTTAACCAGGGCTGCTGTCTTGGTTGAAATCATCTCAGCTTCCAAAGAACAGGGCAATGCCTGCATCCTCACGCATGGGCCAGAATTCTGCCCCAAGACCCTCTACCCACTCTCAGGAAGAATTTGAATCAGTTTGATTTCACAAAAGCAGATACCACATCTCACCATGGACAGGCAGGCAAAAAAGTTAACATTTTCCCAATCCCCTGGCTTTCCCTCCAGAGGATCCATTGCAAATGGAAGACTGAAACAGTTTTTAAATGTATTTATTAAGGCATTTCCCATCTTCAAATATAAACCAGCCTTTAAGGCTTGTAGGCATCCCACAGCCAAGAGATTCCAGAGGAATGAACTGATCACCATTTAGAATTCCACAGTTCTGGATATTAGACAGACTCGGGCTCTGAGAAACTGGAGTTCACTCAGACAAAAATAATCGCACTACCACTAAGGAATGCAAAAAAATTTAGACCTTCTTAGATATTCCAAGCATTTACAAGTGCATGATTTTTATAGATTAATTACTAGGAAGACAGAATTGTAGAGATTTTTGGATTAAATTCTGTTATAGAAGGCATACATAATCTAATGATTACTATGCATGCTGGTCAAATAGTCACTGTCACCAAGTTATTAGAGTGCTGTTCTCACTCCTAACAAGAAAATGATCTGAACTACAAATTAAGCTCAGCTGTAAGGAAGAGATGCTTCAATCTCAGCCACGAAACCTTTAACAAAGAGGGAAGCAGCAAAGTTACTCATTTATTCATGAGGTATTTAAAAATAAAGCCCTCACAAAGAAAATGCCTAACTATGTACTGCAGTCTTTTTGTGCATTCACTTTTAAATGCCCATAAAAATCTTCCTATATTCTTGGTGTAGCCCTAATTTTTTCTTCTTTTTAAAAACAGTCACAGTTATGTGATTTCAGTCAGAGGTGGTTTATTGCAAGAAGCATTTGATTTGGAGTTGGAAGAACACAGCTTTGCCACATAGCCGTGCAGTCAGGAGGCAAAGGAACCTTTATTACCGAGTCTGATTTCTTTTACATCCAAATAAGGATAGAAACATCGACCTAGTAGAATTAAATGAGTATGTGTAGAAATATTTTTAGTTTGTAAACCAGAAACTAATGTACATTGTGAGAGATGATTTGAAAATGAAGGTTTGAGACACCCTTAGTCTTCAAATAAGACTGATGAAGAGGTAAGCAGGAAGTCTGGAAAATTAATCAAGCTGAGGATATAGGCCAAGTGGCCATGTGTAACGGGACTTCTTGGAAGGAGAATCTGCCATCCTGTCACATAACTGAACTGTTTCCTGACCTCTAAAAGAAATTATTTTCTTTTCTTCCTTATTCCTATTCCTCCCTTACTGAATTTTGAATTGAGGTGCAATTTTCAAGCAATGCAAATTGAGACACCACAATTTCTAATTTACCTTGGTCTATGTCAGCACCAAAGCTTCAGTGAAAGGAACAAGGGAAAAGTAAGAAGAAAACAAACCTTGTGTGCCCCTTGATTAAGCCAGCTAGCAAGCACATTCCCCAGTGACACACTTACACACGGGTGGGAAAATAGGGGGAGCTTACAGAAATGAGGTATCATTTAGTCCCAGTCATGACCTACTGTACAGATTGGTCTAAAGTCAGATTATAAATTCAGGAGGAGGAGAACTGGACTGTGCTAATGAACTTTATGGGCTGCAAGTATTTGAAAACACAGCCCCTTTCCATAGATGCTTGTGTTATAACTGCTATTGTTGACAGAAATTCAATAGAATTCTATTTTCAGCCATTTTTTTTTTTTTTTTTTTGCAGTACTAGGGATCAAACTCAGGATGTTGAGCTTACAAGGCAGGCACGGTTCCACTGAGCTACATTCCTGGCCCTAGAATTCTATTTTCAAATAAAAAATTCTCTTACAACAAACTCTCAATAACCAGATAGCACCAAAATCAAAGGTTTTCCTCAATAACCTGAGAACTAGTGACCACTTCGTTAAAATGCTGAGAAATAGATATTCCACAAATGCTTTACTGAAATTTTACTGTGAATGTGAGAGGTATTTGAATCTGTTTTGAAAAATTTCTGTCTAAATTTGTTATATGTCCATTCATTCAACAAATGCTCATGGGGTCTCGTGTTTCGTGCATTGTTGGAAACAAGAGAGGTAGCTCTGTGGTCTATCTGAGCTCAAGTTCATATGTGCCTGGGAAGGTACATGACAGGAACTGCAAATCAGCCTCATTCTGGTTATCTATCCCTAGTAACTAGAGGCGAACTTAGAGAGTTAGGACAAGAAAGACTATGGTGGTGGTGTGTGAGTTCAAGAGAACGCTATCAGGATGGACTATGGTGCCTGCCATAGACAGCATGGGAAAGTGTTACTGCGTGCTGCTCCTCCTCTATAGGAAATTACCGGGCTACATGTGTCCAAACCAGACCTGTTTCCTGAGGGAAATGTTGCTGTTAATCACACATAGCATCTTGAGCTACATTTGTGCCATCTCATGAGGTAAAATAAGAGAAAAGAACCTTCTGCTTTCTTCTATGAACCCCATAGGTGGCTCTTGAGTTTCCACAAGATTCATCTTTTCTTTCCTTTGGCTGTTTACCAAATATAAGACTATGCCCTTGCTCATCAATAGAAAATACTTGCCCTTTCCATTCTTGCCATACTTTACCAACTTCCAGTCTCTGCTATCCTATCACAATCAAATCCTTGACCACACTTTCAGGCTAAGTTTACCCCTGGCATGGAGCCACAAACCATAGCAATGGAATGCCCATAAACACATCCAAGCAGAGGATGTGAACTGCCAACTCAGAGAAGAAATACAAACACAATGGAGCAAATAAAAGTCTTCAACCACATCAGGAGTCAGGAAAAGACAAATTGAACCATCAACACATTTTCCCAGTCAAATCAGAAAACATTTTAAAAAAATGAATAGAGAATGTTGGACAGAGCATGGGGCTAAACACAGTCAGGCTGAGCATGGTGGAGCACACCTATAATCCCAGCACTCCCGAGGCTTAGGCAGGAGGATCACTGTGAGTTTGAGGTCAACCTCGGCTCCATAGTGAGTTCAAGGACAGCCTGAACCACAGTGAGACCCTGACTCAAAAAAAGAAGAAGGAAAAAGCACAGTCATATTGGAGCAGACCAGACCAGATCAGCTCCTTGAAAGGAAGTTTGCAGTACGGAAATATATTTGAAACACATTTACTCTTGGAAAGCATTCCATTTCTAGGAAGCACCCATATGGTCCCTATGCACAGAAATACTTACTGCTATGTGTTATATAAGAAAACCCCGATAGCAGACTGGCAAATGTAGCATAATATACAGTGTACCCGCAAAAACAACAGCTCAATTACACATACTGAGATAAGACCCATGATATATGAGCAAGGAAAAATGCAACTTTAGAAAAGCAGGTTTAATGTGTACTCATTTTTAGAAAAGTATGAGCATGTACATGTAAGGGATGTGTGGGTTTTATATGAATGTAGAAAAATATCAAAGACCATATTCGCCGAAGTGTTAAGCATTGCTTATCCTGGTGAGCAAACATTGAGAGAAATATAATATTTTCTTTTTCTTCATATAATATTATGTTTAATTTGAATTTGTAAAATGAGATGTGCTATTTTGCAATGAAAAGGGAAGAAAAATGGACAAGAATTCATTCTTCAGAAATATTTAAATAAAAGCCAAGGAGATGGCAGTGCTAACTTCAGACAAAATAAAATTAACTGGTAACCCCATCTGACAAAGGATGTAGAGTCAGATTCATGAAAAGCCCATTAACGGTGGAACAAGTGCTATGGGCCAAACAGCGTTAATCACACTTTCAAAGCAGAAACTTTAAGCAGCATAAGAAACAGTGGGTAGAAATATCATCTGTAGCGACTAAGGTCTTGCTCAATCTCTGATGTTTAAAATAGATCAAAACTTGTGGCAGAGTGAATAAAGGAAAAGAAAAAATATTTATCTTGTTTCCTCAAAGTAACCAAAAGGGCATTAAGGGGAATTTTCTCTTTCTAAAGGTTTCCTGATAAGTGAAGAAATGATAGAATCAAAGTAGCACCCTGTCTTGACTCAGTGACAAGGCAGGCTGCAGCCCGAGAAGCATGGCCTCTGAGTAGACACCTCAGGCCTCTATACTGAATTACAGCAAATGCACAGAGCTGAGGAACAGGGTAACCCGGGACACAGGGATGAAGTCAGCAGAATCCAGACAGTAGGACACTTTTTCGAAAGAGACCGTACAACTGATTTCTTCTACAAAGACATTTAAATACCAGGAGGGGAAGAAAAAGTCTATAGGTGAAGAGAAATGCTGGACACACACAATCCAGTTACAGTGCTTGGACTTTATCTAGATCTTTATTCTAACAAAGCATTAGGAAAAGGAAAAGAAAAATTGTAAGACAATTAGACATTGGAACACTGACGAGGAAGTATTTGATAATGAGTAATAATTGTTAGTTTTATTTGGGTGCAATTAAAATATTGGGGTCATACTTTCAGAGTCCTCCTATATATAAATATATACTAAAGTTTATGAATAATGTTGATGTCTAGGATTTACTTTTAAGTAATTCAGAAATAGGGGAATATTAAGGATAACGATGAAGCAAAATTGGCTGTAAGCTAGTAATTATTGAAACTGAGTGTTGGGAAAATAAGTTTATGGTACTATTTTGTTTGGAAACATCTTTTTTTTATAATACAAGGTTTAAAAATAGCGGTATAAAATATGAATAATAAAACTGACATGCTTGTTCCAATGCAAATATTCCTCAAATTTCCCAAATTCTTTCAAGTATCCTGAAAACATTTACAAAAATTGATCAGATCAAGGCCACAAAGAGGGATCTTAATAAATTCAAGAGAACTACTTCATAAGCAATATTTTCAGACAATCTTATAAGAAATTCACTGCATTGGAGAGAATGTCAATTTTTCCCAAATTAATTTACAGATTTAACTATTTCATTCTCTATAATTTACAGATTTTTACTGAGTGAAGGCTTTAGAAAATTTCTCTGTATTTCATTTTGAATTAAAGTCCAAAATAATAACTAAAACAATTATGAAAATCTACAGAAAAAGAAAGTTGCTTCCAACAGTTATGTAACAGAAATAAAAATTAATTGAAAGATGTAACTGGCATAAGAATTGGTGGATCAGCGGGATAAAATACACTTCAAATAAGGTCTTGGTGGTTAGAGGAATTTAACATTTGATAAAAGATGCATAAAGAAGAGAGTAAAAGAAATAAACCACTCAATAGAGCTGGAGAGGATGTTAACTGCTTAGGAAAAACAAATTCTGTCCAATATGAAGTAGATATGTTTTATAGTGTCTTCACATTGTCCAATTTAAGAGACTCTAACTTCTGCATAAACGACTGAGTACCCACGGTCGTTGTCTGTACCATGTCAACACTAGCCTCCAGTCACAGTATTTCCACAAAGACCTGTAATTTATAAGGAATATATTCTTCTATAGCCTGGACCACATCATTGTGTTTCAAAATATGAGATTGACCATCAGACCATCCACTTAGGAAGGTGAAACTAGGACAGTAAAGAATTTGGGGAGTTAGAAGGAGAGCAGAAAGGACTCAAGAGAAACTATAATTGAGTGTTTATGCCATGTAATATTGCCAGGGCCAGGTTCATGTCTAACAATCCTATGAATTAATAAATAAAAACTAATACTTTATTAAACACCAGAAAAAAGCAACAGATATTTCACAGAAAAAATATAGCTGACAGCCATGTGGGAAAAATGGTTAAATTTCTCTAATAATCAGAAATACAGATAAAAAAGATGAGTTACAAATTTTACTGCTGGGTAAGAAAAGATAAGAACTAACATAGTACCTCTGAACACTGCCAAAGTGGTGCTGGGATAGGTCCTGGCTTGTCCGCTGCTGGTGGGAATATAAATTGTAAAGGTAACCAGTACCTAAATTTTCTAGAGAGAAATTTAGATATAATCTATCAAAAGCCTTAAAATAGTGCCATACTCTGATCCAGAAACATCAGCTCAGTGGAATAATCAGAAGCATATTAAGTTTTATGCACAAGAATCTTTCTGCGTCCTCTTGTGTCGTCACAGCGAAAATCAGGAAAGGAGAGAATGTTAAACAGTTATGCTTCGTAGTAAGAATACCTACTTCTGATCTCAGACGTGTAAGAGTGTTGTCAATGCCAGACACCCTTTCCATGCATCCTGATTTAATCTCACTACAACCCCTGGAGGCGGGCACTGTTGTTACCTCTATTTTCCAAATGAGGAAACTGAGACCCCAGAAGCCAAGGCACCTGGTCAGTGGCTGAGCTGGAAGAACATGAACAGTTGGTCGGACCCTACAAATGCTTCTTCCCACTCATGCACTGCTGCAGCATTTGCAAAGTCTGTGAATGAGCCAGATACAGTGCTAACATTCCGTACTGCATTACTTAATGCAAAACCCCCCTGCTGGTCCTGCCTTTAGGAGCATTAGAAAGTCAAAGCAGAGAGTAGCTCAGGGAGGACTGTAGAGCTACCAATGACAGATAGTTTCAAAGGACACTTACTGCATATAAAAATGGCCATATTATAACATGAGCATTTGTAAAGGACAATACTCCTGTGAAGGATTTGGGAAAATCAACTCTGCCCCTAGAGGAGTAGAAATATTCCTCATTTCCTGACCTGCTCGTTTAACAACTGTTCAGACAGGACTGAGGCCTAAGAGGTCTGCCGTTCAGACTTGCTACCCCTCTTTTTCATGCACAGTTCTGCATATCTTGCTTACAGAGCTGCTGTGTCTTTTTCTGTTCAGAACACCTTGTTTATACAGCACTGTCATTTTGGCTCATGCCTTGTACCGTACAGTACTGTAGGTCTGTGCTCTGTTACAGGTCGCAGTGCTGCATGCACGAGTCGGGCAAATAAAGGCAAAGTTATCAAGTTGGAGTTTCCTCCGACCACTTCTCTGCTCTGAGTATTGTAAGGTACACGCTATATGTAACTCCGCATCATTTACCGGCCTAGTTGCAGGAGCATGCCTCAGGCCTTACACAAGGAGTGTCTGTAAAAGTGACTCAGACTTTGCACTCTTTCAAAATCGCGATGCACAGAACTATTCATGAACAGTGTGTCAATTTTTGGATTTGACCCTATGGAAATGGCAGCCGTGTACATCAAAGATGTGTGCAGTGATGTTGCCTTCAGCGTGGTTTGTAAGCAAACTTGGGGACATCTCGAATATCCACAGATGAAGGATGACAACATGAACTGTGAAATAGTGACACAGCTGCACACCGTGCTGTTGTGGAGGGAATGAGGGTCACTAACATGGACGAGCCTAGGGAGACGAAAGTGGTCACACACACACACGCACACACACGAGCACATTGGTTAACATTTGTGTGGGAAAAGCCCTTCCCTGGAGCTTTTCTGTATGTATATGAATATTGTATGTATATGAATAATATATATATGGTTATGTTTTTATATGAGCTCTTGTGCTAGATTGCTTTAGAGAAAATATTCGTAGAATAGAAGTAAAGTTTTTACTTCAAACTATTCCCAAAAGCAAGATAAAAGCTACCACTGGGATTTGAATATTCTTATATTTTTGTATATTTTCTTGTCTTTTCTAAATTTCGGTCATGAAATTGTTTTCCTTTGGTTATCAGAATAAAAAGCAAAATGCTATCTGCTCAGTATCTATCTATATTTTCAAAATAAAATAAAAGTCACTATACCAGAGTAGGAAAAATAAGAAAGGTAAAAAAAGAAAGAAGAAAATACTTGACAAATGTATACGAAAATGCTAAAGTTTGGGAACTAATAGTTTATCTTTTTCTCTAAGTAGCCTAAGGTTTGTCTTTGAAGCCATCCAGACTCCTAGAAATCTATGCAGCTGGACAAAGCAAGCCTGACCCCCACCAAGCTGATTCTCTGATTTATGGCTTTATGGCCCAGCTTCCATGTGTGATGCTTTAACAGAGAGAAGAAAGCTTGCCACTGTGTTTAACATGGAGATGTTAAAGGTCCTCACACAGCACTTCCTTCCTGAGGCACTGTGGAAGGAAAGCAGGGCACAGCGTGAAAAGCTTCTGCACGGCAGCATTCTGTCTGCTGAATGACTGACAGGTTTCCTGCCCTGCCTTTGGTCCCAGAAAAACCTTCCCTGAGCGACCATGTTGGGTACAGGGAGTCAGTCACCCTGCACTCAGTCACCTCCGGGCCGGTCCCACGTTTTCCTACTTATTTATTATTTTATGCAGCCTGTATTTCTTGAAGCTATTTCAAACTTTCAAATATCTTAAAGGAAAGGAGGAAGATTGCCCTCCCCACTTCCGCTTCCTTCCTCTTCCCTCTCTCCCTCTCTCCCTCTCTCTTCACCCCTCTCATTCTTTTCTTTCTCTCCAACCCATCTTAGGTCAGTGGTTTGAAACTGGGACTTTGAAGCACAAAGGTCAAATCTGTTGTTTGTATTAAATTCTTTTATTGGTACATCTTAGGTATGCAACACAATTACATTTCTCATTGGGAATTGTACCTTTACATGATGCATCTTGGTTCTTATTTTTTCCCCATTCCTAGCCCTCCCTCCATGCCCTCCACCCTTCCCTATTTACAAAGACTTTATTTCCATTTTTTCCATTTCTCATCATTTTCTTTTCCCTTCTTTCCTTTCCCCTGCCCCTCCCACTACCCCTACCCCTTTGGACCTTTTCTTCCTATTTTGCATTATCGATCATTCATTCTAATCATTGGTACATTTTAGGTATACGATATAATGACATTCATCATTGGAAATTTGCACCTTTACATAGTCTCTCTTGGTTCTTATTTTTTCCCCTTCCCCTGCCCTCCCTTCAACCCCTCCATCCCTCCCTATTTACGAAGACTTTGTTTCCATTTTTTCATTTTCTCATGTTAATCCCATTCCCTTCTTTCCTTTCCCCTAATCTTCCCACTTCCCCTTCCTCTTTGCCCTTTTTCTTCGTATTTCACTTTACCTATTATACCTTTTAGTCCTTATTTACACTTTCAGTTTCTCACACCAGAGAAACTATTCAGTATTTACACATGTGTGTCCTATTTATTTCACTTAAGAGTATCGCCTCAATGTGCATCCATTTAGCTATAAATGTCTCTAATTTCTCATTTTTTATGGCTGAGTAGTACTCCATTTTATAAAAAAACCCACATTTTCTTTATCCAGTCTCCAGTAGATAGGCATTTGGGCTGTTTCCAAATTTTACCTATTACAAATTATGCTGCTATGAACATGGGTGCACATATATCCCTGTGGTATGATTCTTTTAATTCCACAAAGGTAAAATCTGAACTGGAAATAAAGTACTTTTTGTGATTGTGACATCAATTTAATTATAAAATACTTTATTGGTGAAAGAAATCATTGTCTTTTTTCTCCTTGAAGAAATTGTTCTCAAATATTAATTTTCATAGAGGCAATGGGATTTTTTATTTAGGCTTCGTTGTTTATTTTAATTGCTTTTTAAAATCTGCATATTTTTCAGCCTTCAAAAAGGAAGGAATCTTGTCATTTGCCATAGCACAGATGAACACCTTTATCTGTAATTGTCTTAGATATTCACGAGTTCATTGCTTTTTGTTGCTGGGCAGCAAGATGTAATGTTTCCCTTATAAATACATGTACTTACATGAATATAGAAAATTATTATCTGCAAGCGATGAGTTAGTAGTTCCTAAACTCTGGCCTTGTCATGGATGAAGATGTTTCGTGGTGATGTGAGTTTGAGTGGCAGAAGTAAGAGCCATGTGGAGATGAGCATTGGGCGAGGTGCGTGTGTCACGTGGGAGTTACTGGCTGAAATCATGGGGCGGCAAGACAAAGTGGCAGGGCAGTGACTCTTAGTGACCAGGGCAGTGTATCGTTCTCACAAATGAAGGAAGTGGGCTGATACATTAATATGAACTTGTTCAAAAGAAAAATCTGGTTGCAAATTGAAATCTCATGATTTCCACAGCTTAACTTCCTATGAGAGTGCACCAAAGGGAGCTTCCGCACTAGAATGTCCACCGTGGTCACGGAGATCCTCAATGGCGCTTTCTAGTAAAATCATGGAGATCCTCAATGGTGCTTTCTAGTAAAAGACTGGGGAATTGGTGCCATAGTAGTCACTTTCCCACTGCTGGGACAAAATACCCGACCATGTCTGCAGTTTAGAGGAGGAGAGATTTACTCTGGTCCGGATTCCAGTCCAAGGCCGGCTGCTCCAAGGCAGAAACAGAATAGCAGAGCCCCAGGTAGAGGAAAGCTGCTCGCCTCGTGGCGGCCAGGAAAAAGCGAGAGGTGGGAGGAGCCAAGGACAAGAGCCACCCTTCCAGGCCAGGCCCAAACTGACTCTCTGACCGGGCCCACCCCTAATAGCACATTCATCGCCCGGAGACCCAGTCACCTTCCAAACATCTGAGAGTTTGGGGAGCATTCTAAATCTATACCATAACGGGTGTTAAGCTTCTCACTTGAAAACGGAGTTTGTGCAGGGATAGATTTATCTCCATGAAATATTTTTCAGTGTCTGGTGACCATGTCTTTTACACACATTTGATCTTTCTTAAGAAAACTTGGATATCCAAAATGTGAAATAACTGCATTGTAACTCACATGTTTCTGCAGTTCTGAGGGGAAAATAAAATGGGCTTTGTTGTGCTGATTGCCACAAGAAATCTGTGACATTCAAATCAAAATTGTGCTTCTCTGCAGATGCGTTAGAAACCTCACCTACAATCTAACAGTGTAGTTTAAGGAGTAAGGGTCACCAGCATAATCATCCTCCACATGCCCCCAGGTCTCCAATAACTACACTGCTTGCACACCTGGAACACTGAGTCACTGCTGCCTGGCCCTGGGCACTGGTTTACAGCCACGGTTGCTGGCATGACAACACCTCAGCTCTCCGAGTGGAAGTTCCAGGGTTCCATAGCACACCCCAGATCTCACATTACAGGATGGGGAGCATAGTTGGATGCGTTTTATGGAGAAAGAAATTTCAGACATTTGGCAAGGTTGGCATGGTCTTCAGAGGGTTCCTTATCTCCAAATCTGAGAATAGGTACCGCTTTCCCCATGGCTTACTGAAGACATCAAAGAAAATGGACTGCTCTTTACAAAGTAGCCTTGTTCCTTTTTTATTTTATTAATTTTATGATAAATTTTTCATATTTGGGGAGACACCCTCAGGAGTGATCTAACTTTAGTTCTGGATTTCAGCATTCCTCTAAATCAGTTGAATTTAGGCTCTATACAGAAGACTTTTGTGACTTTTGTAGCAGACGTCAAGTTATCATACCTCCTGAAACCAGAGCACTTGGATGCATGCAATCTGGAAACACTCAGACAGGAAGGATATCTCTCGTCTCTGCTACAGAATTCACCAACTGAGACTTATGAAGACCCACATTCTCTGCTTTCTGCTCCCCGTTACTGCAGATCAAATGTGGCTGCTCCTCTGGAAGGTCAGACTCTCTTTTCTACTCAGCCTCTTAGTCTCCTTCCCTTTTATCATCTCAAATCTTTCACTACTGTAATTCCTTTGTAAATCAATTTCTTTCTCTGTATTGGACTCTTCTCATCAGAATAATATCTTTGATTGTTATTTGATTCATCAATTTCTTTGCACAGCAAAATTTCTCTAAACAGTTACTGTACTAATCAGCTTTCCTGTTGCTGGACACATTACCTGACCCTCTCGACTTAAAAAGGAGAAGTTTTATTTGGTTCATGGTTTCAGGGGATTCAGTGCATGGTCACCTGGCCCAAGGCAGAGACATCACAGTGGAAGGGCCTGGAAGAGCAAAGCGGCGTTGTTCATGGCGGCCAGCAAGCAGAGCAGGGGGAGAGTGCCAGGCAGGAAGGGGCCAGGGACCAGAGGTAGTACCCAGCATCATGCCCCTGCGGCCCATCCAGACCCCAGGAGCAGGCTCACTAGTCTTCTGGGTGTTCCTTAATCCTGTGGAGTTGACATAGCAGGGTGATGGCTCAGAGTTACTCTAGAGCTACTATCTCCATCTTCTTACCAGTAATTACCTGCTCCACCACTCTATGAAAACTGGTTTTTGGCAAGTTCACCAATGACCTGTACATATGTTGATAAACTAAGTGATCAGCTTCCTGTCCTTATTTTAATTAACTTTATAGTAGTATTTGACATAGTTAATCACCTGGAATCCCTTAATTCTTCTTTTTCTTGACCTCAGTTGCTCAATTTTCTTTCTATCTCACTGGCCATTTCCCAGAATTAAGACTCTTCCTGACTCTTTCAAGTATTTGTGCCTCTGAAATGCAAATGCTGAAGCTCTAATCCTGATATGGCTGCGTTTGGAGTAGAGAAGTAATTAATTTGAATGAAGTCATAGTGTGAGGGCCCTGATGCAGTATTATTAGTGCCCTCACTGGAAGAGACGTGAGTGAGGACACATGTGAAGACGTGGCAAGAGGGTCACTATGTACCAGCCAGGAAAAGAGCCATACCAAAAACCCATCCTGACTGGATCCTTCATCTTACACTCTCCAGAATCCAGAGCCAAGAGACACACATCTGTTTTCCAAGTTACCCAGTCTTTGGCATTTTGTTATGGTAGTCCTGGCAGACTAATACACTCTCCCAAATGGCCCTCCTGATGCCCACTGCCAAAAGTATCCCTCCCCTAGACTTCCCCTTCTTGGTGAACAGCCCTCTCAACCAATCTTAATCAACAGAAAGTTCTTGGCTCCCTAGTTTCCCTTACCTCTGACTCCCAGCACTTCATCAAGTCTTGCCAATTCTACTTTCAAAGCTACTCTGTCTGGACACATTCTATCTGCACTACCTCCATCCAGCCCTAGCCGTCATCCTTTCTCACTGGGGACTTGCTAACAGCTCCACAGCATCACTCTTGCCCCCTAGGATACCATCCTCAGAGAGAAGCAGGCACATTTTCTGTGATGTCATCACAGGACATCTCGTCCCTCCTCAGGCTTCTCAGTGCATCCAGTTTATGAAGTCCTGTCAAGGCCCTGTCGTTCCCAACTCATCTAGTCCCACATTCCAGCTACAATGGTTTTCTTTGTTCCTCAGGCAGTGCTGGTTTGCCATTACCTTCCTGCCAGTGTGAAGGCTGCTCTACTTGGAGACTCTTTCTCCTATACTTGACTCAGTCTTCATGCTATTTGTATCTGCACTTGTCTGTCCTTTCCTCTACAAACTCTCCACCAATCTCAGGGGCTTCCCCGGAATTATGGCATTAGCTTTGTGTATAGGCATAGCACTTCGCACTGTACGAACCTTCACTTGTTTACGCTTTTTGCTTATTTTTGTGTCTCTCACTAGAACGTCAGTTCCATGGGAATAAGATTTTGTTTTGGTCTTCCTTTTAGCTTCAACTTTTTAACCTAATTTTTCCAACTATGTAAACAATGGGGTTGATCTAACTCTGCCTAGAAAATTATTTATAGTGGCATTCTTGTTGTTACAGATAAACTCTGTTTTAAAACAAATTATAATAATTCTCTTATTTTTAAAAATTACTTCACAACAGAGTTAGATTGTCCTGGGAAATAAATTAACAGTAGAGAGTATGTCACTGTGCTGAAACTGATATGGGTTGCTACCACAGAATACCTGAACCTCACTAGAAAATAATATGTAGTTACCCTGCAAAAAGCTTACTATAAACTATTTACAGTAAGACCATTTGCCATTATAATTTCCTAATTCTTAAAATCAACCATGTTTTATTGTATATTATTAATAGAAGGGGAGGAAATAATAGTTAATGAAGTTGAAGCTTCTCAAGATGGAGGTGAAACATTGACTTTTGCCTTATTTATTTTTTTATTCTTTTATTGGTACATTTTAGGTATACAATACATTTGTATTCCTCACTGGGAACTTGTACCTGTACATAATCCTTGGTTCTTATTTTCCCCCCTTCCCCTGCCCTCCCTTCACCCCCTCCACCTTTCCCTATTTACAAGGACTTTGTTTCCATTTTTCTCATTTCTCATAATTTTTCCTTTCCCTTCTTTCCTTTTCCCTACTGACTTTTGCCTTTTTATAAACACCGCAATTAAGTTCCCAAGGCATTACACTGGAATTCATCTGCCATCACTCAGACCTCAGGTATCAGGGCTGGTCCTTTAAGTTATGCCTGTGTTCATGCTGAATACCTGCTAACATGTTCACATGCTAACATGCAAATTCACTGTGCTATTAATACACCTCTTTATTTTGTATATCTAAATATTTTAAGTCAGAAAAAAGGAAGCATAGTATCTTACACTGATCTGTTATTATATGGTAACTGATTCAAATTGTTTTCTGATACAAATACACAAACCAAATCAGAAATTGTTTTTCTTGTATTTTTTCTTACAAGTACATAAAGTAGCCACTTAGGGGTAGGGTTTGTTCTCGAAGATCTTGATAAATTTTTCTTGCTATGGATAAATACAAACATCAAGTCCTAGCCTGAAAAATTATTTTTAAAAGTTATGAACTGGAACAATTAGAGATGTTATATTGTTGTCTGTACTCAGAAAGAATTTGATAAAATGTGTTCACTTGAAATCTATGCAGTCTACACTTAAATGCAGAAACAATTAGTCCTGCTTTTCCTCTTACCTCTTGGTTTGTTATCAAAGATAAGGATCATACTATTTCATGTTTCCAAAAGAAATAGAGCAATTAGTTCTCTACACATTCAGTTCATTGTATTTACTCAATTATCCCATTCCTTGTTAGTGTCTAATTATTAAAATCTGCGTTTGGAGCTTTACAATACTCGGCTCTCCAGCCAGCATCTCCCACTTTCCCCACGGGAAAGGTGGAGACGTTTAGCTGCGGCTTTCTCTGCAGAGGAAGAGTGAGGGTGGAGACCCCTAAAGTTGGGTGCGAGGCACCCAGCCCCTGCCTTGGCTCCTGACCAGCGCTCACAGCTGCCCCACACTCCTTACAGAAAACGCTCAAAACCCCCTCCTCCTAAACTCGTCCCAGATGACGCAGGGGATTCCCCGCCTGTACTGATTCCCCATCTGAACACTTTACTCAACGTGGTTATAAGGTAAGACTTAACGGCAGGCGCCAAACTCACTGCTTTCGATATGTTTTACAGGCAGGTGCGCCGTGCACCTAGGGGGCTGTGCACGGGCGCGCAGCTCCTGGGAGACGTGGCCGTGGCGCTTTGTGACCGCGAACAGAAACCAGCTCCTTCCTTGGCTTAGTGGGGGGAAGACAGGATTGCTTCTGCAGCGCTGCTTTGGCCTCGCCGTAATTCGGGCACCCAAAGATGACCGGGGTTCCCCGGGGGGGGGGGCCCTGCCCAAGGTGCGGGCGGAAGGTAGTTGGCTGCCCGCAAAGTCGTGCGCACTGTTACCTCATCCTTCTCCGTGGTCGTCACCTTCCGAGATTTAAACGCTAACACAACCTTGCCATTTCTCAGTGTTTCTGTTACTGTTCTATAGCTTGATAATTGTATTTACACATTTTATAGGTTAAAAATCTTCCTTGAGACTACACGCAGGTCCGTCAT
The DNA here is from genome assembly GCF_000247695.1 of Heterocephalus glaber. The sequence goes on along the minus strand of NW_004624763.1, from coordinate 21,133,869 downwards.
TAGCTCTACGCTTAACTCCCCAAATCACTGGAGATAACAGTGCAGAGAAACCAAAAGCTACTCAGATTTACAAATTTAAAGCATAACAAAGTACAGGAGTTATCTAAATTTAATAATGAAAACAAAGCAAAACCAAGTCATATTTTAGGTTTATAAGTCACCACGAAGTCTTACAAAGTTCTCTTGACTCTGCTAGGATGTACATATACTTGAGTGAAAAATGCAGAGTAATTTAAAAAGAAAAATCCTAACAACAGCATCTGTCAATTAATTGCTCATTAAAGTGAAACTCTGTAAGTACAGTAGAGCTTTCTGTCTCCTCTCTGCCAGCGGCGCCTGCGTTTTGATCACCAGTCCTCAACCCTGTCCTCGCTCCAGGTCTCCTCCATGCCTGCACTTCTGTGCTGAATACAGACCTCCAGCTTCATGCACACCAGGGAGCATCTGCTCCCACTTCTGCCCTGTGTTCTCCTCTCAGCAAATGAGGTCCTCCCTTTCCTAATGGTTTACATCAGAGCCAAGGCGCCAAGGTCGAGAGCTCCCTGGCTCCATCCCCAAGTCTGGACTTCGTCTCCCTCTGAGCTCCGTCTTCCTGCTAGCCCCAGTCCGGCCCACCATCTTTGTCCTGCGTCAGCCCGGAGCTCCTCCTGTCCAGTCTCCACCTGCCACTCGCTGGTCATCCTCGTCAGATGTCAACGCAAATGTGTCCTTTACAGAAGGTGTCGCTGGACACAGCTTAGAGGAGCTGCTTCCCACACTGCCCCTGCTGTTCCCTGGAAGCCACCACCACATTTCCAGCCACAGCCTTCACAGCTCTCGTCACCATGGCAAGTACTGCGGCCACCCGTGCTGCTTTACGATGTGCCGTCCTTCCCAGGCCCAAGGTGAGTCTAAGAGGCAGAGAGCAAGGGCCATGCCACTGTTTGTTCATGTCAGTTGGACCAGTCCTTAAAACAGTGCAGATGGCTTAGAAATATTTATTGAAGAGAGGTTGGGAGGAAGGGAGAAGTGAAAAGAGCAGAAGATAAAGGAAAGAGGGATGAGGGACAGGGGACAGGGAGGGAGAGAGGGAAGGGAAACTCAGAGCAGAGGAATGAAAGAAGAGAGGACTCAGGAAAGCCCAGAAGGGGAGAAGGAAACAAGGAAGCCAGGCAGGGGCCGAGGTGGAGAAGTAGGGAGGGAGGGAGGGGCAAAGGGAAGGAGGGGGAGCTGCATTCCTTGCCCATGTGACGTTATTCTTATCTTTCAGTGAAGCTGACAATTCTGTTGGGCAACAAAGTGCAAAATATTAGACAATGAAATTCACTGTGCTTTTTCATTGACCAGTCAACCCCGAACCTTGGACCTGGTGTATGCCTACATCAATGATTGAAAAAATAAGCAATCAGTGAGCAATTGAAACAGACTTCTTTCACGTGTAATGAAAGGGCAGCTCTTGCTTATGTCAAACACTTTCCTTATTTTCGACCTGAAGTGTCTCCTGACTAACTCAGGTACGTAAGCCTCAAACCTATTTTTAAAGCAACCTCTAATGACGTCAAAGTGTCCTCGCTGATCTCCGATGGATGCTTACCTTAGCAAGTTGGACTCACCATTGCTTCAGAGTCCATGGAAAGGAAAAGTTGTGAAGTACTTCGAATTGACCCAAAATAAAACTTGTCTTTGGCTTTCACTCAGGAATTCAGAGAAGGGAGCACCTCAGCCGCCCTCTGAGCCCTTCCCTGATGCAGCCCTACCTCTACACCAGCCCCCCCCCGACTGCATGTCTCAGCCCTGGCATGAGCTCCTCTTGATACATGCTAGGGGCATAACAAATGCCTCTTACGTGCTCTGTGAGCAGCTGGAGACCAGGAGCCGCCAGCAGGCTGGTGTCTGGCTTTCTGGTATTTAGGACATAGCCAATGATTTTCCCGTGGAGATACTGACCTAGTCCTCGGTAAACATGCAGTGATCAAAGTGGTCAAGCTTGTCACCCACAAGGTCTAATTCCACCTGTTTCTTCATGAAAGTTTGTAAACTCACTGGAGGGTGGGTGGGTGCTGACACCCTGTGTTCTACTCACCTGTGGCCTAACCAGTCAGACACTGACGGCCAGGGACCACCAGGAGAGGATGCTGGTCGGAGACCTGGCTCTTCCTGAAGCTTACATTCCATGAAGCCCTCTCAGACCAACACAACCAAAAGGCTTTGCATTACCTCCAAATGCTTAGCCTCAACTATTCTGAGAAGCAAAAAATATATAAGTAATCCATGTAAAGAATAAGCAAACTTGCACCTGTTCATACCATCTTTCAGACATTTAATCATATGTTCTTTTATTATAAATTCTTGAAATATCTTCTTAATTTTCTATGTCATGATTAGCTTTTGATATTTTGGAGTCTCTTGCTAACTGCAGGACTAATATCACACCCTGTTAAGGTCCCTGACTAATCCCAGCTCAAATCCTTGCACAAAATAGTTGTTGAATGCACACTTGGTAAAGTGAAAACCTGCATGGGAAAGTTCTGTGCATTGATTCACATCGGATGGAAGAAACAGCAACAACTGAAGAATTAATTCTACCTTCTCTTTCAAATTCCATTACTATGGAAAAGGCCAAGCTAAATATTTGACTGGGTGCTATGTTAGCAGGTCAAATGTAAATTACTCTCAAAAACTTTGAAGACACGAGCAGCAGAGATAAAGCTTTGCAGCGGGAGGAAAATGTTCAATATAATGATAATTCACCAATAGGTAGTGTGTACTTTATATTAGTCAGGAACTGTTAGAAGTACCTTATGTTTATTATTTTTTGTGAACTTAACAATCCTATGGGATCAGTACTGTTTCAGTCAGCTTTCCCATCTCTGAGACAAAATACCCAACACCTGGAACCTGAACAGCGGTTTATTTGACACACAGCTTTGCATGGTTCAGTCCATGGTCCACAGGCTCCAAGATAGTCAGGGTGTGGTGGAAGGGCCTGGTGTAGGAAAAGGCCTCACAGCATGGCAGCCAGGAAGCACCAAGAGAAGGGACGAGCCAAGGACAGGAGTGTACTCTTCCAGGTCACATCCAAGCGAGCACCTCCTAACAGCACGGTCAGCTGTGAACACTTCCGTGGACCAATCCAGGCATCTCCCAAAGCCCCACCTCTGCCTGCATGAGACTCCCAGGAAATACTTCAGATCTCAACCGTAGCAAGTGCTATTGCTGCTGTTATTTTCGCACAGGAAGAAATGACACCTAGAGAGTTGAAGGCGTTTGTCTGGGACCAAGGGGCGGGTGACAAGGGCTCGCATTAAGACCCCATCAGTCACCTTCTAGTTATAACACTACCAAGGTCCCTTCTAGGGTGACATATTCTTCCCAGACTGTGCTGATCATTGTCACCATCTTACTTAAGCTTCCAAATCAAATTTATAAAGTCACTATTCATTCAAGACTGAATGTCAGTGCTGTCTGGGTGGGGAGGATACATAAGGCTTGCAACTGCAAAACCAGCAACCAATATATACTCTGGTTTCAGAACAGAAGGTGCGTGTAAGCTTGAACAATGTGAGCAGATACAGTCTTAATTAGACTCGTCCTTAAATTTGGTAAGAAAACATCCATATGAACTTCAAGGATAGAAAGTTAGAAGAGTGATATATATTCAAAACCTGAGGATGTCTATAAATCAAAATTGAAAAGCTCAGTCTGACTCCATGGCAGTCTCCACGGTGACAATTCTGCAAAATACTGAAAAACATTCAAGGTATTTAGAAAGACTATAAAGATGTTTTATGAAGATGACACAAAAACACTTTCTCATGAGCAGACAGGAAGCTCAACTTGGAATTTTAAATTAACTTTTTGTATGATGCATTATTTAATAAATGTTAGCATTAATTTTTAAAGGCTTTAATTTGCATGCCATTACAGGGCCAAATGGTTGATGAGGATCACAATTAAAGAAAGATGCACTATTCATTTACCAAGAAGAAAAAAAATCTAACAAAGTCAAATCTTCATCATTAAACTGAATAAAGGCAGCCTATAACTGCCAAAAATGTAAAATTCCCTGACAGAAGCAATTTAAATTCTGTGATTATTTAAATCAACCTCCTTTATGCATGACCCTAAGCAAAAGCTCAATATCTTCTCAAGGAATAGGTATTTTTTTAATACTTTAGACTTTAGAAATGAAAAAAGGGCATTAAGTAAAAAAGCAAATAGGGGATTTGGGTTTGGAGATATAAATATAATGTGAAAGAATGTACCATCACTTAATTTACACCATGGATATGAAGCACACAGGCAAAATAGAGGACATTTCACTAGGGTTTAGTTCCAAAATGATTCAAGCTGTGTTTTGTCTGAAGTTATGCATAACATAGACTAAGAGCCCATTGTCCGCATATTTGTCATCTGCACTAAGCTTGCTGTTTTCGTGTGGGTCCCTCCTACAATCTGCTAAAAGAAAATGCAGTCTTTCCTGAGATGGTACGTGCTAAGCAAAGGGGCAAACACATGGAGATGTGATCGAGTCAGTGAGTGACCTGCCTGCACCAAGCTGCTGCCGTGATTCAGATCTAAAACGTTCCCCCAAAGTCTCATGAGTTCAGAGGTGAGGCTTGTGGTCCACTGTGGATTGATCCACTGATGAGATCAGAGTGAGGGTGTCATGGGGGGATGGAAACAGAGGTGGAGCCTCAGTGAAGGGGTGGACTGTGGGTGCATTGGTCAGCTATCCTGTTGCAGGGACACAATACCCCACACCCACAACTTAAAGGAGGAGAGGATGAACTAGGCTCGCATTTTCAGGGAATTCAGTCCATGGTCAGCAGATGCCAAGGCAGGAGCATCACGGTGTAAGGGCATGGGGAGCAAAGCTGCTTAGTTCATGGTGGCCAGGAAGCAGAACAGGGGAGCCGTGGCAGAGAGGAAGGGATAAGGGGATCAGATACAGTGCCCAAGGCTATATCTCCAAAACCACCCAGACACACCAACTGGGATTCTCCACCTATTTCCTAGGCAGATCTCAAAGCCACCAAGTGGGGCATTCTACCCTAACTGCCTCATGGCCCTTCTCCTCCTCCTCCTCCTCCTCCCCCTCCTCCTCCTCCTCCTCCTCCTCTTCTCCTTCTCGTTCTCATTCTCCTTCTTCTTCTTCCTTCTCTTCCTGTCTGTCTCTCTGTCTCTGACTATCTGTCTCCAACTCTCTCTCTCTCCCTCTCTGTCTCTCTCTCCCCTTCCTAGCCACTATGAGGGGGGCAGCTTTCCTCCACCACACCCTACAATGACACAAGAAGGAAATCTCATGGAGATTTCTAGATTCTGAGTATTCCCCCTGTTATTTCATAGTTGTCTTATCTACAGATAATTTGAGCAAATTTTCTTAACCACTCAAACGTATTGACATTTCCCAAAGCATTATAGTCACAATAGTTAACCCAGAAACAACTCTCTGAGCATGCAGAGCTCACTAGACATTTTAATCTGTTATCAGACTCTATAATTACAGTAACAAGATGATCTGAATAGACATAAATATAAATATTTGTCTCTAATTCTACATAGCAACTGACTGACCTTGGAATCGAAAGTATGGGTATTCTAGGTAGCAGCTTATCCCCATAAATGCTCATATCAGTGAAGGTGTTTACTATCCGAAGGACGTAGCATCAGATACTTCTCTGTGGTCAAAGTCTGGTGAAAGAACTCTGAATATAATTTCACAAATTGGGAGTATCACCTATCAACATCAACACAGAGTTTCTGACTTGTGATGGTTCGGTGTTACAGCTTTATGGCAGTGTGAAAGTCATCTTTATTCAGTAGACATTGTACTTCAGCATTGAATTTTGATCTTTTCTCTTTCAAGTGATACGACATACCTGGAGCTGCTGCTCCCAGTCAGGGTCACACTCCTGAGGATGTGGGACCCACACTCTGTGGTGCATTGTGTTGATAAGAAGCTGTGACCTTTTGAGGGTTAGGTGTCTCAGATGCATATCCCACTTATGACAGTGACAATGCACAGTGAGATTATTAGGATGCAATCCCACTGTTAGTTGAAGACCATCTCTATGTTATTTGTAGTCACCCACAAATAGTGAGCATTTTCCCACATCATTATTTCTTATAATGTGATTTTCAAAGGGCATGTATATACTCAATTAGTAGACACTATAAAATATTCAACTATTATCATTAGATGGTCAACATACTGCTAAACTTTTGTTATTACCTAATACTACTATCTATATGTGTACTAATTTCTTAGACCATACTCTTAGAATATTTGTTCCAATATGGATGATTAGTCTGGAGCAAGCCAAAAACAAGTATTTGGAAAGCATTTGATACTTGTTTCCGAATTGATTATCAAAACATTTCCTCACCCGCCATCCGTACCATGTAAGGTTGTATACCACGTCACCTCACTCAGTATTCAGTTTCAGTGTTTCTTGCCTTTTCCAATTTGATGCTGAAAAGAGTATGCCATGAAGTTTCATTCTTACTAACATAAGCTTTTAAAAAATCTTGTTTTTAGACACATGTTATAAACATAGTGTTTCAAGTGATTTCCTTGGTTTTTAATTATGTTGATGGTTGATTTTGTTCTTTATTTCAGTAATAGTTGAGTCTTGGATTTTATTTTTATGTAAAAATGCAGGATTCGCTTTACAATTTATATGAAGAAGTTTGAGATTTCTTAGGTGGTCATCTGACCAGTCTTTTCTTGTTCTCTTTTTGCATCTTATGCTTTTAAAAGCTGAATCTGTATATTCCCAAATCACAAAACTATGCCCCAGATTTTTAATAGTTTTATAGGGCTTTTTGTGTTTAACTCTCCAATGTATTTTGAATTTATTTTTGCTATAAGGTATCAGGCAGAGATAGTGTGATTTTTTTCCTAAATATGTATGGTTAATTTGAGGCAAGTCGAAATGTTTACTATATTGTGTTCCCATTCAGAGACATGGCATTTTGCTCTGCTTAACCAAGAATGTCTGGCATAGTTATATGTAAATAATGTACACTAAAATACATTTCATTAACTAAAATTTTAAGAATTAACAAAATTTGAATTTCCATTATAATGCACTTTATCAATCCCAACCAAATGATGTTAGCAATAATTATGATTCTTTCACCTACAAGGAAGGAAAATTCTGATTGATAGTGTATTTGGAAAATACAAACCTTTGAATCACCTTCTTATAATCAAAAGCTATAAGCCAAAGTGTCTATTTAAATTGAAGAGGCAATATTTTATCCAAGGATGGTCTCAATTTACCAACAACAGATGACTAGATGGCTATAAGAAGCAAAAACCCCAGCAGGTTCCCATTCATAAAGGCTGGAACTTTCCAAGGTTAGAGGCATTTTCAAAGGCACAATGTCACCCAGGTGGACGTATTAGCGTGAAGACCACACGAGAGCTGTCTGTGGATATCATGTTTTGTCCTGACATTTATCGGACTAAGTCACCCACATTGCATCTGTAGAAAAGTAATCCAAGTCACAAGCAACAAATGTGAATGTAACATTTGATTGTTTGCTCTTTGGTGCTGGAGAACTATCTAACCAACTTGAGCTCAAGATACTTAAAATGTATTAGGCAAAAAAAGGTATAATATTATTGGGAAATGAGCTGAAAGTTTAGCAAATGACAATATGTTCTTTTTAGATCATGATACATAGTGTATTTACCATTGTTATTCTCTAATCATTTTTGTTATGAAAAATTATTTTTCATAGAATGGCTTTTATATTTTCTTTATTAATATCTGCTTGTATTATATTGAAATTTAACAAATTTTAAACATTTTTTTAAAAAGATTGCCTCTGTTGAATTAAAGTCAAGAAGCTGCTTGATTTTGAGGTGACCCATGCACATCCAGGGTTGCTTTTGTGACTTTATTCTGTAGTTGAAGGAGTAGTGGCTGCCACCCGACACTTTCAAGAGTAAAGGTGGAACAGCGATTGATTTTACTCCCATCCAAAATTGATTCATTCTTCTATTTTATTATCTAAGTTTCCTGAGTTACTATTATGACAGATAATACTTTTAGTCAATTAAAAAATTGGAACAATTTACAGGCAGGCATTGAAATGTTTTAAATTCCATCTACTTTTACTAGATGATGAAGGTATTTAGGTGTCTGTAAAATCACAGAAACAAGATACATGACAAATGCAAAATAAGTTGAATTTCATTTTACTAAAGAAGTAGACAAAACAATAACCAGAATTGCAGTCTGGGCATCATTTCTTAAAAAGAACTGTGAGGAAGTTCACACAGTGAGTTGGCAGAGATTCCTTTCCATGAAGTGAGGAGAAATATGTGTTCAGTCACCTGTGGCACTAAGAGAACTTTTCAATATTTTGCTTATACTTTCTAACAATTACTTCAAAATATATTAAATATGCACCATAACTAAAAGTGAATTAATAAACCATAAATAAAAATAAAAGAGAGCGAGAGTCACATTTTATTTTGGTATCAAGAATCAGTGTGACTTTGATAAATTTCTTGACCAGACTGGACCTAAACATCTTTATCTGTGTAGCTGAGCTGTTGTGTGTGGTACTTGTTAGCTTTCCTGGGGAAGGATGACAACTGAAATTGTGTATATCCTCAAGGAACAAACAAAGGCAAAGAACCTGTAAATGGTGATTTCTGTAACACAGGAAAGGCAGAGTCCATGAATATTTATGGAAATATCAAATATTATGAATTATATTCAGTTCTGAAAGTTATCAGCCTCAACAATAATTACAGTAATAAATGCAGCAACATTGTCGGGTGTGAAGTACATGTCAGGTACTTCCTGTAGGAGATCTGGTTACTCTGCCTTTAGTCTTACACATGCCAGGTAATTAGTGTCACTATAAACGCAGGAATTAGGAGGTTAAATAAGTTTCTACCTGATTCAAACAGAAGGAAGCAGAAACAGATCTCTAACTTGCATCTCTTAGACACAAAGCCCACTTCCAACCCTGATGCCAATAGTTACCGTGCAGAGAAAATTTCAGCACTTCATATCTTATTTGCTTTTTAAAAATTTTATTGGTACATTTTAGGTATACAATATAATGACATTCATCATTGGAAATTTGCACCTTTACACAATCTATCTTGGTTCTTATATTTTCCCCTTCCCCTGCCTTCCCTTCAACCCCTCCATCCCTCCCTATTTACAAAGACTTGGTTTCCATTTTTTCTTTTTCTGATATTAATTTGATTCCTTTCTTTCTTTTTCCCTGCCCCTCCCACTCCCCCTTCCCCTTTGCCCCTTTTCTTCCTATTTCACATTATC
>NW_004624763.1:21083067-21121103 GCF_000247695.1 Heterocephalus glaber | reverse complement strand
ATTGTCCTCTCTTCCTCTTGGATTGTTCCCTTTACAAGGATGTAGTGTCCTTCTTTGTCTCTCTTAGTGTTGGTTTTAAATCCACTTGATCTGCAAAGAGGTAGCTACTCCTGCTTTTTTTGGGTTCCCGTTGCATGGAGTATTATTTTCCACTCTTTAACTTTCAGTCTGTGAGTTTCTTTTTGAATTAGGTGTGTTTCTTGCATGCAGCATATTGTTGGATTTTGCTTCTTGACCCATTCTGCCAGCCTATTTCTTTTAACTGGTGAATTGAGACCATTAACATTGATGGTTATACCTGATATGTATTGACTTATCCTTGTCATGACTTTTTCTTTTTGTTGGATTCTTCCCCTTTGCCTTTAATTTCTTGTTGTGCCTGATGGATTCATTCTGCAGGGCTTCCTGGGGTTGTGATCCTCACTGTCTTTTCCTAGGATATTGTTTAAAAATTTTGAATGCTGGTTTGGTATTCACAAGTTCCTAAGGAGCTCTTTTTCATGAAAGTATCTTATTTCTCCATCAATTTTGAAAGATAGTTTTGCAGGGTACATCAATCTGGGTTGGAGGTTGTTTTCCTTTAGTGCTTGAAATACATCACTCCATACTCTTCTTGCCTTGTGGGTTTGCATTGAGAAGTCTGCTATGATTCTGATGGGCTTTCCTTTGTATGTGATTTGTTTCTTTTCTCTAACTGCTTGTAGGATTTTGTACTTCTGTTGGGTTTCTGGGATCTTAACTATTATATGCCTATGTGTAGATTTTTTTTTTTTTATCACAGCTAGTTGGAGTCCTATATGTTTCACTTATCCATATGTTGAGTTCTTTTCTCCCATTTGGGAAGTTTTCTGCCATTACTTCTGTGAACAGATTTTTTTGTGTCATCTGCACTCTCTCCTGTTTCTTCATTGACTCCAAGTAGTCTGATGTTATTCTTCTTTGCATTGCCTAGCACCTGCTGGATTGATTTCTCATGGTCCCTTACTATTTTTAAAAAATTTTTCTTTTCCTTGTCACTAATTGCAATCCTATCTTCTACATCTGAAATTCTATCCTAACATTGGCTCATTCTGCTGCATAAACTTTCAATGGAGTTTTTAATCTCCTGGAAATCTGTTTTATGGATTCCATTTTTTTCCTATGTTGGATTTCATTATTTTCTTCAGCTCCTCTATTTTTTATCTGTGTCTGCTCTAGATTTATTAATCATGTCTTGTACAATGGGCACAATCTCTGCTGTTATCTGAGAAATTATTTCTGATTTCATTTTTTCCAGGTTCTCTTTTGTTGCCAGTTCATGGAGTCCAGGTGGTTGAGTATCAGATTGTTCCTTATTGTTGCCCTTTGGGGTTGCCTTAGATGACCTGGAAGTCTGGTTTTGAGACTTATTTAAGTGTCTTCTCATTTCAACAGATGCAGCCTGCTGAGCCTTTGTTGAGATGACTTTTTGCTCACCCAGTGGTCTTCAATTCTCAGCAAGCCTCTGAGCAGCCTTTACTCTGCTGCTCACCAGTACACTAATTCCTGGGTTCAGAAAGGTGGCCTTCTGGGTCCCTGAGCTGACCTGTTGTTTGGGCAGGCTTCTGGCTGGGGCCTGTGCACACTTGGGATGTTATCTAGGCATGCCTCTCACTGGGACCCCTATGTAGTTGTTGTCTGGAAAGGCCTTTGGCTGGGGGCTGTGCACCCCAGTTCCTGTTGTCTGCAGAGGCTTTGGCTAGGGTTTCCTCATACTTGTCAATGGTATCAGGGTGAACCTCTGGCTGTTGCTTGTGTGCCTGTGTAGCTCTTTTCCAGGTGGATACTTGGCTTTGGCCGATGGGATGGTGGGCTCTGGCAGAAGCTTGTGCACCTGTGCAGCTCTCTTCTGGGTGGCTTCATATCTTATTTGTTCACTCTTTTATTTTACAAAGTAAGTATCTATACTCTAAAAGTTGTCTCTAAGACAATGTTAGACTTTGTTATTAAATTTCTAAGATGTTTTTTAAACATATAAGGTAAATATAATAAAGCATACTAACTTTAAGATAGTGTAATGAAGGATTATGCATTACCAATTAATTGAATATGACATAGATGAACTTAAGTATGTTTTTACCAAACCTCACTATGTGACTGGATTTTGAAGCCCAGCCGAAGCACTTAATAGTGTGAATTTGAAAAAGTAATTTATCATTTCATGCTTAAATTTGTTCCCATAGAGAGGACTAAAATAATGTACTTCAAAAATTGTTTTGAAGATTTTGTGGAGTAATAAATATAAAAACTCTGCAAAAGTTAAAGCATTTAAGTCCATTGTTAATTGGGAGGAAATCAGACAAATCTTTTGGTCTTTCTGCCACTGTTTCTTTGTAGAGGCTTCTGACATGGAAAGGAATAGGTTAAATATTGAAAATGTTGATAAAACCAGAATTAATCTGAGGAAATTAGTATCCTCCTAAACTGGGGCTGGGATAGTAATTGATATAAACCTTTGGCAATGTCTTTTGATATTATAAAATCTGCCTAGCCTTTGATCCTTCCTTTCCACTGTAGGAATTTATCCTCAGGCAATATTTACAAAGTTTTCAAAGGATTGAAGCTGTTTTTTAACAGCAAGAAAGAAAGAAGAAACCACATAAATGTCCATTAAAATTATATACCATATCAATATAATGAAATACCAACAATATATATGATGATCTTAAAAATACTGAAATATGAAGAAGTCCAAGGAGTGCTATGTTAAGTACAAAAGGGGGGGACATTCACTAGTGTTAACAACACAATTTTTTAAAAAAAGTATTATTTTCACAGATTTGAATATGCTTTGGAAATGGGCTAAAGAATATAAATACAAAGCAAGATATTAATGGTGCCTGAATTTATGGACTGCAATGGGTGAGGTGGGTGGAAGAGTTGGGAGGACTTTTGCTTATCTTGTATGTCCTGGTTTTAATATTTTTGATTATGGGTGTACACATTTTTAGAGTTATAGTGTATTAAAGAGTTTGATGCTGATAAAGAAAAGATATAAATGGTAAATAAAATTAAGGTCTTGGTGAGAGAGGAAACAAAATGATAATTTGTTTATTCGAAAAAGAAGCCTGCATTGCCTACCCCACTCTCAGATGTAAATGAAGCAGTGGGAAGAAGCATTCATAAACTAAATGTCAGAGGGGGTCCAAGACTACTATGAAGATTTTGAGATGTCTATGCTTCTACTCTTGGAATCCACGGTTCCTCCATGGCACCGCATAGCCTACCCATATTGTTTTTAAGAGTCCGAGGCAAATTATAATTAAGGGACTTTAGTGGGCATTATCTTATTTGTCACTAGCCTCTCTTTTGCTCTTAGTCTCTGCCATGCACATGCAGGTTGTTGGCTCCTGAGACCGTCACCCGTCCGGCACTGCTAAGCCTGGTTCACACCTAAGGTGCATTCATCATACGCTCGGGACCTCTGTGATTTCGCAGGCACCACAGGCCAGACTCCTTCTGAGGACCCAGCAGTGCATCCTAAGGGCTCAGGAGCCAGCTGGACACAGGCATCCTCCCTCCACTCCTGGCTGTGTGACTGAGCACCAGGGTGCAGAGCTGCGAGGAGCGGTGTCCAGCAGGAGGACCCAGTCCAGGCTGGCCCAGTGTCCACAGGTCGAGGATTCCCTCCTTGGCCATTGCTGTATTTACCCTGTTTTCAGCCTTTCTCACCTTTGGTTAGTGCCTGTCAGGACTTTGAGGAAGTATCAGAACATGCCTTCCTCACGGTAAATGCCCCATTTCTTCCTCACTTCTCTCGGGACTCTGGTTTCAGGTCTGTCAGGATGCCTCCCCCCATCCCAGATGCTTTCCTCTGTTTCCTGCAGTCTTCCCCACCCCTGCCTCCTGCGTACCAGGCTGGCTTCTGCACCTCTGTCAGCAGCCTGACCCCACGCACTGCTCCGCCTGCTGCATTCAGAATCCACCCTGAAACTCGTGCTTTGCCTTCTCACCTTCCATTGTCTGTTTTTCAGCTTTAAGGCCATATGATTCCTGTTTGGTAGATGGGAGTTCTGTAATGTGGTTTTTCTTGATCTCATGATTATTTTTAGGTCCTTATCTAATGACTCTCAGAGCCAGAGCACAGGTGGCCCAGGTCCCGATGACCTTGCCAGCCCTCTTTATTTTTGGTGTTTGTTCCTTTTCCCGAGCATGCTCGGCAAGTTTTTGATCGAGTGTTGGAAATGTGTATGGAAAACTATAGAAATTACTGGGGGTTCTGGCCAATGTTACCTTCTTCCAGAAATGGTTTCCCTCTGCCTGGCATTTGTCAGGCTAATGGCAGGTCTCTTGACTCTAAACTGTGATTAATTTTATTCGACACTGGGTTTCAGACTTGTGAGCACAGAGTTTTGTAATTTGCTCTTATTTTTAGGCCCTAGTCAGAAGCCTGGGCTGTTCATCAATGTCTTTCTTCTTCATTCTCTCAAGCCCGATCTTTTACTCCTGAGCATAATGAGACATATGCAAGCTGCACACAGCTTCTCAGCCTGCGTGTGTGTGTGTGTGTGTGTGTGTGTGTGTGTGTGTGTGGACTGAACCCAGGGCCTTCATGGGTAGCTACATCCCTAGCCCTTGTAACAGTTGTTTTATTTTGACACAGGGTCATGCTAAGTCACCAAGTTTCCCAGGCTGGGCTTCATCCTCCTGCCTCAGCCTCCCGGCTTTTTACCGGCCTCTCTCTGCTCAGCTTCTTCCACACTTGGCTCTACACCCCTCACAAACTGACAAATGCCCAGCTCACTTCTCTGGGACACTCGCTGTGTGCTGCCCTGGCTGCCACATCTGTCTCCTGAGCCTCATGGCTGTGCAGGCCTGCGGCACTGTGCCCGGCCCTCAGCCCCAGGCAGATGCCCTGGGTGGGAAGCGCAGAGCTGGCGCCCTCCCCTGTCCGCGCCTCAGGCCCCTCCCCGAGTGCAGACTGTCTTCTTTCACCTCAGGTCTTCAGGTTTCTCAAGTAACTTAGTCCGGCTTCTCTGGTCTGCACGGGTGATTAATCCCTGCTAACTGGGGCCTGAGGAATAAGCAGGCTCGGGTGTGCGGTGAAGCCCTGGACCCGGGCACCACTGAGGAGAGCCTAGGAGACAGGACGCGGGCACCGGGCCGCGCTGTGGGCGGAGAGGACCCGGCTGACATCCCTGCCCTGCCCGGCGCCTCCCTCCGCGGGCTCCGCAGGCAGCTCAGACCCCGGAACGGCCCTGCCCCGGGCCCGCTGCCCTCCCGGCGCCCGATCCCGCTGTGTGCGGGCAGCCGGACGCCCAGGCCAGGGCTTTCAGCCGCTCTGGCCACGCCGAGGTCCCAGAGTGTCTTGACCGGCACTGCCGGGTGCTGGGTGCCCCTGAGCAGCCCTGTGGCTGGGCGTTCGAGGCCAGGCAGTTTCCCCGCTTCCTCTCCCGCTTCCTGACGCAGCACCGAGGTGACTCTGTCCCTGTCTGGGCCGTCAGCCCTCCGAGAACCCCGCACAGCCTGTCCGCCTCTCTGAGGAGGCCTCATTGCAATCCGCTCCCTGCCGCGCTGGCAGGGATTTTTCCACAGAACAATGCACAATCAGTTCTGGAGGAAACAACAACTTCAATAATTATATTGACGATTTTCCAGAAAAGCATTAAATGTTAAAAACTGTGGAAGACAGCCAAAGCTGGTTTTAGAAAAATGTCACAATTTTAAAAATCTTATTATGAAATTTAAAAATGAATAAGATGAAGTAAGAATTAAAAACCAGAAGCTAGTAATAAAGTAGTGAAAGAAAGTAAACTATAAGAAGAAATTATAGAAAATAAGCAATTGGTAAATAAATCTAATAGCTGCCCCTAGGGGAAAAACTCAATAAAGAAACATACTCTGGTAAGGTTAATATTAATTATTAAGGTAATATTAAAGAGAAACACAAATAATACAACAAATCATGCAGAACATATTGAAAATTATAACAGAATGACATATTTAAATCTATTTCACTGTGTTCATATAAAGTTAGAAATATTAGTAAAAATAAAATATTCCTAATAAAGTTTTTAAAGAAAATATAAACTAATAAAATTAATTCAATAATCCAAAAAGAACTAAAGAAAGCCATTGTGCTCACAAGAGGGTGTGTAACTGAAGTAGTTGCCATAGCCAATTATGTCAAAATACCCAAGGAATTCATACAATTTCACTGAAATGCCTTAAAGTACACAATAAGAAGGAAAATCTCACAATGTATAAAGTACAATTCTAGTAAGAAAAGGGGCAAAGGGAAGTGGGAGGGGTAGGGGAAAGGAAAGAAGGGAATGGAATTAATATGAGAAAATGAAAAAATGGAAACAAAGTCTTTGTAAATAGGGAGGGATGGAGGGGGTGAAGGGAGGGCAGGGGAAGGGGGAAAAATAAGAACCAAGAGAGTATGTAAAGGTGCAAATTTCCAATGATGAATGTTATTATATTGTACACCTAAAATGTAGCAGTAAAATTAATAAGGTAAAAAAAAGAAGTTAACAAAGATAGAGAAGAAAATAAGTGATTAATCTTACTTCTGAAAACAGAGGCAAAACTCTTATACTTAAAAATAAGACATAAAAATAGCATTTTTGATGTAGTATTCATAGATGATCTCACATTAGAAAAGCTATTAATATGATTAATCATATCTAAAGACCAAAGTAAAAGCCCCACATGCTCACCTGGAGCCTAGAAGAGACTCCTGTGGAAACACCTAGCAAAGCAGTGAATGAAACAAGGTCCTGACCAGGGTGAGGGTGAATCCCAAAACAACAGGCCCATCTCATCCAATGTAAAGTGAGGACTGTCCCAGGAATGAGCACTTTTTCCTTTGGTTTTCATTTGTTTTTGTCAACTTCTTATTTTTAGTGGTTGTTAATGGAATTACAATATGCATCTTAAATCCTGTTGGGTTCCGTCATACATTATTCCCATTTCTCC
The DNA here is from genome assembly GCF_000247695.1 of Heterocephalus glaber. The sequence goes on along the minus strand of NW_004624763.1, from coordinate 21,114,164 downwards.
TTCTCATTCTTTCTGGTATTGTCATGTTTTATTTCTACATACTCTAACAATAATAATAATACTGACTTTGTACAATAAAAAAGTCCTTTTAAGTGATTAGAGTGCAGGAAAGCCTATTTTCTGGTTATCAATATAGTCATCATTTTTAGTGCTCCTCATTCCCAAGTGCAGATCCATATCTCCATCTGTGTCATCTTCTGTCTTATGCACTTCTCTTAACATCTCCTCAGGCAAAATTCTGCTGAGAATAAATTCGCTCAGCTTCCATTTATCTGAAATGTCTTCATTTTCAAAGGACTTTTTTGCTGGGTGAAGAAACCCAGATAAACAGGTGTGTCTGGTTTTCCTTTCAGTACATCAAAGATGTCTCTCCACTTTTTCTGTCTGGAATAATTTCCAATGAACGGCCCAGGTGCAGTGGTGGCAAACCTGCGGTGTGTGTGCCACAGACTGCTGTTGGTTATCACTGAAAGCTCTAAAAGGTTCACCATGACTGGTCTATGGTCACTTTATTTTATATTTCCATGCCTAACATGCCTTTTCTCTGACTGTCTTAAGATTTTTTTCTTTATCATTTGTTCTCACCAAATTGTTTAATGAAATGCTATCTTTAGTCCACTTACTTTTGCTATCACAGAATGCTTCAGACTGGATGATTTACAAAGAAATGAGGCTCATTTCAGCTCACAGTTCTGAGGCTGAAAGCCTAAGAGCAGCTCAGCAGTACCTGGTGGTCTTGCACTGTCTCATTAAGAGAACAGAAAAGGAGAGGCCAAGCGGGTATGCAGGAGATGAAGCATGAGGGCAGCCTTGATTTATTCCAACCTGCTCCCATGGAAACTAGTCCAGCCCCCAAGCTGCCTTGTTCTCTCGGAAAGACCTCAGCACCCTTGCAGGTCCCAGCATAGCTACGGAAAGTCTGCCTGGGTTCTGGAGGAGACAAACTGCGTGCAAACCATACTGAGGGCCGTGGCATCTCTTGGAGTATGTTTGTTCTGTGTGGGATAATTTGAGCTTCTTGCATCTCTATATTTATAGTTGTAAATCAAACTTGGAATTTGTTTCCTATCCCCATCCTGCCCCCGTTTCTTCTTGTTGTCTACGACTTCATTTACACATGGCCCCGTGCTGTTTGATAGGATGATCTGTCCCTTTCTCCAGTCTATTTTCCTCTGGCTTTATTTTGGAGTGTTCTGTTGTTATCTTTGCAATTCACTGATACTATTTGGCTATAGTGTCTAATCTGATGTTAATCCTATAACAATGTAATTTTCATTTCAAATAATGTATTTTCCATCTCTAGTCTATTTGTGTTTTCATATAGGATCTGTTTTCCCCCTCCTCAGGCTAGTGAACTCCACATACCTGAACACACAGGCACACATGTAACTGCTATGTTTGGGACCTTTTCTGTTTGTTTCATCATCTCTGTTTTTTCTGATACTGCTTTTACAGGTGGATTTTTCTACTTCTCATTCTTGATAATTTACTATTGTATTCTGAAAACTATGAATTTGACATTGTTGGATGTTGGATTTTATTGAGTTCCTTTAAATAATGTTATTTTATTTTCGTGTGTGGCTGACTTTCTTGGAATTACATGGATGTTTCCAAAGAATGACTTTAAGATATTTTAGAGAGGTCCACAGGCAGACTAAGCCCCATTGTCACAATACATTTCCAGAACTGTCCCTAAGCCCCATAGATTTTTACATCATTTTGCTCTGGCTTTTGGAAACACTGCAATGCCCAGCTGTTATGAGTAGTAGAAATTCTCCTGTCTATTACAGGTCAGTGCTTTTTACTCTGGCTTGAGTAATTTCCTGAAAGTAATTTCCATACTGGAAGGTGTACATACAGATCAATATTTACCCAAAGTCTCAAGGACCTCTCTTCTAGGTGTGTATCTTCCTCCTCTCCAGAACCCTGCAAAACCTGGAGGGCTGACTTCCCTGAATGCTGACATATTTCTCCTTAATGGACCAGGCTTTGGTTACTGCCCCCTGCAGGACAGCCTGGAAATGTTCTGAGGCAGCAGGTGGTACCATTCCACAGCATGTGTACCATTCCAGGATATGCCACCATGTCTATATGCCCTGTCTTGGGGATCATGCTACAGCATCGATGTCCAAGTCCTTTGTAAATATATTTGTCCTGTTCTCTAATTATATAAATAGGTAAATCTGATCGTTGTTACTTTATCATAGCCCAAAGCAGAAATCTCAAAATTATAAATATTTATAATAAAGACATTAACAATAAATATTGTCTATGAATGTTATAAATATATTTAATGCAAAACTTAAAGAAATAAATAGAAATAACTTAGATCTAATGAGTGAGCTCATTTGGGGGACTAATTATGTAACAAAATGGTAAAACTTCAATTATAAATTATAATTTTAAAAGTTCCATTCACATGACATACAAAAATATAGACTCACTAGAAGTAAACTTAAGGAGTAAGAAGTCAGGAGAAAACTATTGTAGCTTCCTGCAGAATATTAAATGGGGAACTATGTTTCCAGATGGCAATAGCAACCATATAAAATAAATGCTCTCCCTAAAAACAGCTATAAATCTTATTCAGCACACAGAACAATAAAACCAAATGACTGCCTAGAGTGACACCGAATTGTCACATGATAACATATTTTTATTGTGAAACACAAGTCATAGAAAACAAGAATCTAAGTATGTTGTTTTAGCTGATGGACATCTAATAGCACAAAACAACTTCAGGTATTATAATAAGGGCAAACCAGAGAAATCTGGCCAATAATATCAGGGAAAAATCTGGATTTTACCATTCTTCATAAGGGTTGGAAGAGCAAATATAAAGTAACAACCTACAAATGACATAAGATAAATGATTTCTTTAAAAAAGAAAGAAAATAAACTAAAATATTGAAAAATATCAGCTACAGCATGAAGATAATGAATTACCTTGGATAGGGACTATAATGGCCAGTTATTTGAGTTCAACATCAAGCAAAACAAATCTATATTATTCAGAGATGGTGACACATAAATGATAGAATTATAAATAAAGGTGGGAAAATGATACCACAGAAGCCAAATAACTGATTATCCCATGAAGGAGGAAGAGGATAATGATGAAGTGGAGACATATAAATAGGCTTTAAGATGTTGGAAATGTTATGTCTTGATCTTGGTGGTGAGTGAGTGCAGCCTTTATAAATATAATTTGTATTTTTTAATTATTTTATTAGTATCCTTTGTTATTCTTAAATGCATTTTTATGTTTCAATAAAAAATATACATAGAGGTGTGTGATGTGTGTACTCATGCATATCTACACATAAAAAGGCAGAAGAATAAATGTAATAATAAATATAGTTGTAATGTATATAAGGATTTCATGGGAATCATAAGCCTTTGATTAAATAGAGAGCTATTTTTACTTTAGAGGAGAAGGCTCAATATTGTGGATCAGAAATTTCTGCTAATTCCTTACATTTCATTCAATACCCCTGATAATCTTAAAGAACCTAGAAAGACAAGAAAAATCCAAATATGAAACTAATAGGGAAATACAGTTAAAACGTCAGAGTGGAAATGAATGAAATTAAGACTAAAGAAACAGTAGAAAGGATCAGTGGCCCAAAGAGTTTGTTCTTTGAAAGGACAGAAGGGGACTTAGGGACGGGAGACAAGAGGGAGAGTGGGGGATGGGACAGAAAGGGAATGAAAACACAGTATCTACCTGTACAAATTCCCTATTGTGTGCGCATCACTGTGTATCACAAACATGTGCTGATTTTAAACACTGAGAAAAATAAAATTGGAATGGGGTAAAAGTTTCCAAAATTTTTATGACTCAGCTTCATAGGAACATGTTCTATCTACTAATCAGCTTATTTTTAAGCATTATTGACAGAAAAGATATTTATGATAGTAATGAAAGCACAAGAGAAATAATATCTCAAATTTGTGGGGGTGGTAAAGGAATCATGCCAATACTGACAACTTCAGGGAAACGAAACTCTGTGAATGAATTAATGACTGTTTTCTGGATTAAAAGAAAACATAAAAAAGGTTTTCAGTAATTCAATAATTATAGTGTGAAGAAAATTCTATAGCAGAAAATATGTTAGAAAAGATTCATAGATCATTCTGCACAAATATTTAAAATTTAGCTCAGTAAATCTAAATCTAAAGCTCAGCATAATCTAAATTAAAGCCGACAATGCGCTAGCATCCCATACTATATAAAGAATTCTTCAAGGAGAAATGAACTGACTACTAGAGAAAAGGGCTCATTACTGGGGACCTCTGCAGTGGGCTCCAGTCTCCTGCCCAATGTGCAATGCAGGATTGAAGAAAGACTCAGAGACAGAATTGAAGGAAAAAGTGGGAAGCCAGGACAGCCAGTGCTGAGCAACCAGCAAAGGCCCTGGTCAGTCCAAGTCAGTGATTTTTATTGGTAATCAAACTGGGGTAAAGGGAACTATGCTTGAGGATGTGTAGTCGTGCAGTTGCTATGGATACTAATGCAGTTAAGGCTTATAAAGGAAAATACAAAACACTCTTGAATTAGGAACAGGAAAGACAAAATATAGGGTTGTAATTAGAACCTTGTCCTTCCAGTTAAGGTTTTAGCTGTGAGAATGGAATTTGAGCATGAGTTACTCCAACCTCGGCTACTGTGTTGTCTCATGTTGGGCCCCCACAGCTTAGTGGCCATTTCTCTGCTCTCAGCTATGGCCATTAGCAGAAGGTCATGCTAACCTGCATGCTACTGTGGTGCTTATGAGGTGCTTCTATGAGCCATGTAAGCTTCAGTCAGACTCACTTCTTAAAATGAGCCAACTTCAGGGTTACCTCTTTACAGCCTGCACTGCTTACAGCAGGCCTTGGCCAGAATCAATAGGGCTGTCTGCAGCAGCTCATGTCAGAAGACAACTTACACGTGGGGAAATAACAATAGTAAATATTAAGGAATAATCAATCTCACTGAATCTAAAGCATATGACTTTAATATCTCTTATGTATCATATTGTTAGAGATTTAAAATGTTGTCAATGTTGGCTCAAGTGTATAGAAAGGGATATTTTTATACATTGCTGATAACAGCAGAAATTTGTATTTATAAGAGACAATTTCTGTATATATACATATGTACTCTTTTACCAAGCAATTTCAGTTTTAGAGAACTGTATTAAGGAAATAATTGAACAAGTGTGCAACACTCTGTGTAAGAATGTTCATCCTAGCATTATTATATAATAGCAAAAAGATAAAAGACAACACAAATGTTCAACAATAGGGAAATTGTGAAATGCACACAATAGAATATCATTTTGTCATTAGAAATGATTTATGAAATATATTGGGAAGTGAAAATAGCATGTAGTACACAGGCTCATTTATTTTAAGAAAATCAGAGCCAGGGATTTAGCTCAGTGGTTCTACCGCCTGCCTTGCAAGCACAAGGTCCCGAGTTCAATCCCTGGCACTAAGAAAAAAAAAAAGAAAAGAAAATCATATGCATGTATGTATTGAAAATTGCTCAGAGGCTAGCACCAAGATTTTAACAGAGTTATCTCTAAAGGACAGGATTTTGAATGATGCTCTCCTTCTTTGTAACCTTCTAAGTAATATAAACAATGTTTAAGAAATATAAATAAGGGCCGGGGATTTAGCTCAGTGGTTTCGCCACCTGTTGCACAAGCGCAAAGAACCGAGTTTGATTCCTGGTACCCCCCCAAAAAAAGAAACATAAATTTTCACCGAAAGATATTGTTCAGCTATTAAACTGGCAAGTGTTTCCTTTAAATCAGAGTTGATGGGAACATAGGCAGAGGTATGTTTTCATAATATAGTTGTTACTATAAATTTTAAATTTTCAAGAAGGAAAATTTTCACATGTATCAAAAGCACAGTATTGAATCTAATCTTGAAAAATTGCCAGTTGTATTTAATAGAAGTTGGTTAAATAAACAACATAAAAACCATTCACTGAAATTCTATGCAGTTGTTAAAAATGATGATGCAACACAGAAGCACATGTGAGGAAATTTATGTATAAAGGAGCAAATTTATGGGATCTAATGACCATTAAATACATTTATATCTCAACCTCAAGATGTGTTAACAAAACTGATACCTAGGCTGTGGATACTGTTGAGTGTAATTTAAAATTTTACACTGTGAAATGAAGTATTATGACACAAACAATAACTGCATGCGAAGATCTATTATCTACACTCCCACTCAGCTCTACTTACGGCTGCTGTCTTGAGTTTAGGTGGACATCCAGCTCACAACACACCTTGATTTCATCTGGCCCTGCATTTATTTAGCTTCAAGAGGAAGGCAAGGAAAGGAAACCAAACAAGATGTGGAGCAACAGCAAACGGAGACTTGGTGTCTTCCAGACACTTTGATACCTTGGCCATTCAACACAAGATTCACTGCGTGTGGATCATCAGAGATCACATCAGATTCTGTAGCTCAGTTTGTAGCTCTTCAAATGTACACAGCACTCATTTCGAGTGGGCCACTCATTGCTAATTAAACATCTGGACAATGATGTACCAGACACAAAAGTCTTTTATCCAATGCAAAAGTCTCGGGTAGATTTTTATTCTTCTTCCATAAGAGTAAAGGTAAACCTCAACAGTTTATTTGATCAATATTACAAAAAGAGATTCTAACCCTCCTGTGTCCCTAGAGATAGCAAAAAATCCACAAAACCAACTGCTTGTCCTTTCCTTCCAGTATGACATTACAATTGTTTGAAAAATCAAATTTCACTCTTCCCCCAAGCCCCACATTTCAGGTATTCTAAGATGGGATTAGATTCTCCTGTGTCCAGCATTTTTTCCCATAGCTCTCTCACCCAGGAACATGTGCGTCCTGCCATTAGCCATTAGCTTGGACCCTGGGCTCACATCTAACCTCCTCTGCAACCCACCCCACTGGACAGGCGACTTCTAACTCCATGGTCCTGTAGTTTTCTGCTGGTGTTGTATGGTACGGGCTAATTTGCATGTTTATACTTCCATCATCTCCAACCTGCACACAGCTCTGCCAACATTTACTTTATAAATAATGGAAGATAACAGCAAAGATAATTACATGAATACAACCAATAATGTGCATACATAATGAACCAGGATTTCAGAAATATATTGGTGGTTTGTGGCATTACTTCATGCACGTACACAGACTTTCTTCTACTGCTCTCCCTGCATCCTAGTTATGAGAACTTAAAATGCTCTCAGTGATTATGAACGGTATATTATCATTACCTTTCAAGACTTCACATTTTCATGTAAGCTAAAGCATACAATCAAAAATGTAGAACAGAATTTTTAAAAGCACACAATTGGCTTGCATTCTTAGGCAGTGGTTCTGCATTTGTTACTCAGCCACAGCAGCTCCTTTGATAGGAAGGAGGATGGTGGGGTTAGGTTCAGAGCAGGGATGCATTTAGCTGAGGTTTGGAGAATCACTTAATGAAGCAAGCAGCGGAGGGATCAGAGATATGTCATTACTGTTTTCATCCCTTTGGCAAATATTCTAGTAGTAATAATAGTAATGCTGTTCCTCTACAAGAACCCGATGTGATTACGGTGCACATTCCTTTGTGTTAGGAACCCAAGGACAGGTCTCTGCCGGCCACTGGGATGCGCTTGCAAGCACAGGGACAGCAGAGAGAAAGCTTCCAACGACTCGATACTCAGCGAAGCTGCCTCTGGACAGGGTAAAAGCAAGTCTCTCTCAGGGGAAATTGCTGCTTTTGCTATTATAATTTGGAAACCACATTGCTCTGGATGATGATGAGATTTAAAATAACCTAGACAAAGCAGATCCTAGCCTAATAGCCAAAAAACACAATAAGAAACAAAAACATTTCCAGCCTTTCTCTCTCATCTTATAATTGAAAAATCAACTATCCCAGAAAGCATCTTAGGAGGCTGTATCACAGATACAGGCACTGGTTTCAAATGCCATCTAGTCCAATTCCCCATCTAATCTTTCCAGAGTTTAACCTAGTGCTACCCAGAATTGAAAGGTAAGTACAAAGGTAGATGATAGCCGAGCGTAATGAAGAAACACACATTTTAAAGAACATTCCAAATGGAACAGATGCTTCATAGGATATGGTTCATTTACTGTGTCTGTTAAACTGGAAGATGTGAGTACTGAACTATTTTACCTTTAGAATAATAAACAGTTTATGAAAGAACTTTTATATGAATATTATGTATTTGTGTTATACTCACAAAATGCCTATTACACAAAACCAATTAAACTATAATATGAAGGCATCACATTTATAAGATTAAAAAACATATCAAGGCACTATTAAGAGCATCTGTCCAAACTTTACACTGAATAATCTGACACAATATCGTAAGAAAATGTGTCTGATTCAGACAAGAGACAAAACAGTATAAGAAATTAATTATAGAAACAAAATGCTCCTCATTAAGCACTGAGCTGTGTATGAGCTTTCCATCACACTAGATAATTACCTTATGGGGGGAAAAAGGTGTTTGGCCTTCCAGGCTCTGGTGCTCCTGTCCATGGTCAACTGGCCCTGCCCCTGTGGCCTGTGTCGGGGCAGCCCTTCATGGCTGGAGCACATGGTGGAGAAATCGCCTCAGCTCATCAACCAGGAGGCAAAAGATAAAGAGGAGGAAATGAGACCCAATAATCCTCTTCAAAGGAATCTGCCCAAGGAGGTCTTCCCATGGGACCCGACAGCGAGAAGTCCCACCATCTCCCAAAGATGCCACCCAGGAGAGGAAGTCTTCAGTGCCTGGGAGACGTATTCAGGGCCAAACCACAGCAGTCTGCATAGGTCTGGCACAACAAGACAATCATAGCTTATTTATTCTCATAAGTAAATAAAAATAAACACATACATGGAATTGAGCCTCCAATCTTGTCATTGAGAAGCCACTTGTTGTTCACTGTCAATGGATCTAAAGAGAAAGATTCAAACAGGATGTGGCTGCTCAGGACTACCTGGCAATGCTCAGGGTCGTCTCCAGGGCAGGACAGTTTGATGCCCGCCTCTTCCTTTGTATCCTGACACCGGGTGGGGAGTCTGACAGCCTGCTGTCTGTCCTGCGAAAGTGCACTTGACCAAGAGTGTCAGGTAAAGCAGATTGTTTCCCTCCTGGAAGGAAACGTTTTCTGCAGACACCTGTACAATATTTACATGACTCATCTTAATCAAAGTGCCCTTACCAGTATGGCTTGTCTTTCTCAGCTCTGTTCTGGGAAGACACATTTCTCAGGTAGCACTCCTCTCTCCTTTCCCAGATTGTCTCTCAGTCCAGGCATGTGTGCAGATGAAGGGACAACTGCTCAGCTTCTGTCAGTCTCCTTCAAAAGCAAAACTCCCTTCATTTTCCTGGCCACTGAAACCTACTAATCACAGCTTTTCAACTAGTGAGTCAGCACGTTTTGCTAATCCACAAATTCTTCTTTAATAGATCGAATGACATGTTTTTTGTCACTTTCTTTAACTTGCTTTTTGCGGTGCGTCTGGAGGATGAGGTCCATGGAAGAGACAGGGGGAAAGGTGGTTGGTGTGCCCACATGCATGTCTGAATATTGGTGCATAGGAAAGTGACTCCATGAAAATTTGCTTTGAATTTCCTACCACTGTCTAGCATTTTCCAAGGACTAGAACTCTCGTTTTCCTTGGTTATTGTGTTCTACTTCATGGTTGCTCTGATTGCTAATGGTGATGTCGACTGGACTTGAGCAAGAATGGCCTAGCTAATTAGTGAAGCTCTGGGTGTCTCTGCAAATGATTAACTCGTAGGCTGCAAAATGAGAGAGGAAGACTCAACCCAGATATAGGTGGCACCAATCAATCAGCTTGTAGCCTGAGTGGAATAAAAAGGGAAAGAAGTGAGTCGATCCAGGCCTTCAGAGGGGCTCGGTCTTCACCATCTATTGCCTCCAGATGTTTGTCTCCAGTTCCTTCAGGTTTCCAACACAGGACCTTCAGTATCTCAGTGCAGACTCCTCATCTTTCTAACACAGATTCCTACCAGGGACTCTGCAGTGAGTTTCCAGACCTTCCATCTTAGACTGCCACTGGACCCTCTGCTCCCCGGTGTGCAGATGGCCATGTTTGCATCTTCCATCTCTGATCTGACAGCCCGTGGGACTCTTCTGATTTTGATCCTGTGAACCCACTTCCTAAACCCCTCGTACAATCAGACATATATTTAATACTACATCTGTTCCTCTAGTGAACCCTAACCAATACAGTCACTGTGTTAGCCCTCCATCCCTGTGACAAAATGCCCTAGAAAAACAACTTAAAAGAGGAAGTGTTTATTTCAGCTCACAGTTTCAGAGGCTTCAGTCCATGGTTAGCAGGATTCATTACTTTGGGCTTTAGACAGAGTAGAACATCATGGTGGTAAGAGAGGGTAGAGGAGGGGGCTGCTCAACTCATGAGCAGGAAGCACCCTGAGAGAGAGAGCTGAAGAGAAAGAGGCCAGGGATGATAGCCTACCAATAATGCCATGAAATTATGAGTCCATAAATGGATTAACCCATTGGTGATGTTAGAGCCCTCATGATCCAATCTCCTTCCCAAATCCCCACCTGTGGACATCAGTGCTTTGGGACCCAAGCCTTCAGCACTAAATGTTTTGGGGAACAGGAACATCTCCTATCCAGCCATCTCTGTAACAGTCTCCATGTCTGAGACAACCCTCCTGGAATGACAGAATTCAAAGTCTCAGAGATTCCGCTGCATCATCAGGTTAGGAGTTTCACTAACTAATGCAGAAGATTGGAGAACATGGATGTAATATGGAACTTCATTCCTCAGATGTAAAAGTCAATTTGTATATGGTTTCTCTATGAATCTATCTATGTGTTATCTAAGAACAAAAATGTGATTTGGGGTATAAATGAACAGAAAACCAGTCTATCTCTCATTCTCTCTGTTTCCTTTCATATTTCAATAAGTTCCATAGATTTAATTTGACCCAGCTTACTTTTTACTGAACCTACAGTTCTGTCCCTAGGGAAGTCAGTGTCAAAGGGCTGGAAAAGACGAGGAATCCTGGAGCAGGAGAGAGCACAGAGCTGCCCAGTGGCCCCAGAGACAGTCTGTACTACAAGAATCGGAAGGAAACTGGCCATTTCCAGATGGTTCTGTAGGAGGAAAGGGAGAAAATCCTTTCTTACCCTTACAGGATTTGAGTCTATCAAGCTGTTGTCTTCTACATGAGCATTGGGAGGGAAATCGCTCCTGACGACACCAGAGTTAACATGGCAGAGGGAAAGAGCCTTGGGGTAGGTTGAGCCTCTTGCTCACTCCATCTGTGATAGTCAGCCTTCCCTAATGGTGGCAAAATGACTCTGTGTCAACTGAAAAGGCAGAGAGGCTTATTTTTGGCTCATGGTTTCAGAGGTTTCAGTCCATGGTAGACAGATCCCATTGATGTTGGGTGAAGTGGTACCTTATGTGGGAGCAGGGGACAAAGGAAGTCATTTACCTCATGGTACCCAGGAAGTGGGAAAGATGGGGAGGAGGAGAAGGAGGAGAGGGAGCAGGAGAAGGGGAAGGGGAAGAGGAAAAGGAAAGAGAGAAAGAAAAGAAAGAAAGAAGAAGAGGATGAAGAGGAAGAAAAAGGAGAAGGACAAGAACAAGGAGGAGGCAGAGGGGGAGGAGCAGAAGGAGGTGGAGGAGAAAGAGAAGAGATAGGAAGGAAGAGAGAGAAGGAAAAGGACAAAGAGAGGAAGAAAGGGAAGAGGAGGAGGGGAAGAAGGAGGAAGGGAAGGAGAAGGAGACGAAGAGGAGGAGAATGAACTGCCTTCCCTGCACCTCCCTTCCTTGGTCCGTGATTTCTGGAGCCTCCTGGACCACCCTGCCCAGGCCTTCCACACAGCTCCTGGCACAGCCTCACCCACCTGTGCTCTGTCTTCCATGGACTGACAAGGTGTAGAAAATAATGAAAACAGAGCAGAAACAAAACAACCAAAACATGAAGATCTTAGACGTGAAAATGAGAAAATCTACCACGAATGGAGAGTTTAGCCTGTGCTGTAAATTTCCCATTTCTAGAGCTTTATTTTTGTAGATTGACCCAATCCTGATGTCCTGTGTACAAATACAGTGTCTATCACAAATACAGTTTGTGATAGTGTGATTGCATCTTATAATCTGAACATGACTCTTACCAGAATTCACAAAGCAAACTAGAGATTCTTGGGAAATTCTTAAGTAACTGCAAACCTAGCTCCAGGAACGAGGTCCATATTACATGGATAAGCTCTACTCCTTATACTTGTAGAACTCGAAATCTGGTGAGAAGTTTGAAAAGATAAATACAAAGGGATTTTAATTAGGACAGAGTTAGTGGTCAGGGGGCCAGAACATCGTCACTTGTTTTGTCAACTTGTAGATTCAAAACTCATCCCTTGGGGTGGAGAAAGTGTAAGGAGATGATGTACCTGAGCAGACAATGTGGCTCAGTGCCTCTCAATTTGTCCTTAAAGAACAATTAATTCTAAGTTCCTCGATACGGGCATCCTAACTTCAGACATGCCCTTCATCGGCGCCTGGTTATTAAAGCCCTGCAGCCTGGCCCTGCACTGGTGTCAGTTCTCTGAAACCCAGATCACTTCCTATCTTGGAAAGTCAACAACAGGCACACTCGTGTTGCCTCCCTTTCAGAATGTGTCACAGCACATGCTGCTTCTCAAATGGTTAAAGGGAACTCTGTTTCCCATCTCAAACGGGAGACGATAAGGCATTGCTCACAGGGAAAATTACCCTACTGAACCACGCACACACTTTTCTCGGGGTTTATGGGGGCTGAACAAACACAAGAGAAGAATCCAAGCCATGCAATTTCATGAGAAATTAGCTCTATTCTAATAGAGAAATTCTACCTACAGTCAAATATCGCAAATCAATTTTTCAGTGTGTTTTTCTCAAAAGAATTTTTCCAAAATAATATTTCATTGCATCTTATTATTTCTGGAGATCTTATATAAATTAAATCTAGGGTTATAAGTGAGATATCAATTAACATAAGAATCAATTTAATGGTAATTTAAATAGCTAACTGTTATAATTTTTGCATAATGATGAGGCCTCTGGGCTTCGAGTCCTAATCATGTCTAATTAATTTAAAGGATGTTACTTTTTATTATCACTGAAATTCCTGACAGGTGATAAAACATTTAGGGTTGCCGTCACAAACTTTTTACATCAGCTATACTGTAAGTTGACAAGTCATAGATCATCATTCAGAAAATGGCTATTTAGAAAAAAAAATCCCTCAAATACATTTTTAAAGTTATAGCACAGAGCTGCTATTTTACCACAAAGGGGAAAGCAAGTCTATTCACTAACATAATAAAAGAGATGACATTTTATTTTTATGATCTCAATAGGTATAATCAACCTTCACGGGGAATAATCAATTTCAATTTCAGAAAATAATCTTTACAACCTCTCAAGTTTATATGGTACCTGTATTGTCAGAAACATTAACATACTTTTCCATTGTTGATATAAAAGAAAAACCTTGATCTTTTGAGGCTCAGATAGCAAATAAATCTAACTGCAAGAGGATTAGCTAAAGGACCAGTCACTTCTTTAAGAACAGAACATTAAAATATCTACCATTAAAGCATTCTCAGAAATGTAAAATAATGTGGAGAAAATTATTCTTCGGAGATTATATATTCTATGCCCGTAGAAGAACCAAGTGCAAAGTCCAGAGCAGATGCAGGGGACCCTGCAATGCCTGCAAAGACAGGAAAGGTAGGACTCCAGCCTGACCCCAGGACCAGTATCCCAGTGCTGTTCTTTCAGAGGGAAAGAAAAGAATGATCCTGCGGTCCCCAGGAGGGACTGGGTGTAAGATAAGTGCAGCCAGGAAACAGCATGAGTAGTGAGAAGCTGATTCTGCAGGTCAGTCTGCTGGCCAGCGTTGTTAGGATGAGGGTCCAGCCTGGAAAGGGAGAAGGAGGAGGGCAGCAAAGGGGCAGAGGGACAAGGAAGCTAGAAGCAAGGATGGGCTTGGGGGTGAAGGCTGTAACTAGGGATCAGCCTCTTAGTGTCTCAGCTTCCTGTTCCACAGGAAGTGATCAGTCATGGTACCTGCTCAAGGGGCTGTTGGGGAGATGAGATGAGTTAATACCTGTGAAGTACTTTGGAATAGCATGGCCTATGTAGCAAGCGCCCTCTACCTGTTTGCTATTGTTAGGTGTCAGTCTAATCCTTTTAGTGGAGCCCAAGAACTTCTGCAGTCTCAGCTTGAAACCAGTAGTGAGAATGTTCTTTAAAACCAGAAAGACAATGCTCTCATAACCTCAGGGTCCTATGGATTTATGACAAGTCTGTTCTGATACAGAAACAATGTATGATGGTAACAAAGCAAAACTCCAGGACAGGATGTTAAGCGTATGGATCTCCTACTTCTATTGTAAGTTTCCAGAGACCCTAACACACACACACACACACACACACACACACAATCTTTGGAGTTGGTTGAAGCGAGGTTTCAATGCCATTTTTCGCTACTTCTACCTGTCTGACCTTGGACAAAGTACGTCACTTCCGTGGTTTTCTGTTCCCAAATCTGTGAAATAGGAAGGGTGTTTCTGTGCATTTTACACTGCTCTAATAAAACACCTCACACTGCACCCCTGGTAAAGAGCATGCCTTATGCCCTCACAGTGCTGGAGGCTGGAGGTCCACTGCCAAGGCCCTGACAGGCTGAGTGTCTGGTGAGGGGGCTGTTGGTCCATGAGACCAAGATGGCGCTTGCTTGGTTCATCCTTAGGAGAGAAAGAACACTGCACTTCCACAGGCCAAAGGATGGAAGGACAAAAGGGCTGGACAGTTCCCCTCAGCCCTGGGTTACAGCTCAAGGGGACACGCAGCTTCTCTCCTGAGAGTGGAGTGCTCGTGCCTCGCCTCCTGAAGTGCCCTACCTCTTACCACTTCCACCGGGAGATTGTCTGGATGCAAGGTTGATCACAGCACATTGCAGTGCTGAATTCACAAAGCTTTTGTAAGTAAACGAATGAATACATTAAACAGAAGCCCAGACCTGTGGATCATGAAACACTGATTCCATTCTTTTTCTTTTCTGGACTTAATTTTATTATCTATGAAATGGAAATGCTAACCAGTATAAGATGACATTGGCACCGATGATTTCTCTAATTTCTCTACAGTCTTCTAGGACTTTTATTGCAGGAAGTACACAAAGTTTATCTGAAACCCCACAAAACAGCAGCTAAGCTTAAGTCATCCTGGGGGTAGAAAATTCCAGAAAATCATTTGGAATGATACACGTTTGTTTTTATAAAGGCAAATAATGAGGCGTGGTCCTCCAGGCCTCCGTCACACCAGGGGACAATGGAAGAAGAATGAAAACCTACTCAACCCCTTTCATCACAATCAAATTTGCTCCCCGGGAAGAACATGCAAAAGAAGCTACACAGCACATCTTCACCTCAGCTGCTCTCAGAGGGGGATTTGTGTAAGGCCTGTGAAAGAGCAATGAGAAGTCAAGAGATAAAGAACGTGATCTACAGGAAATCCGCTTCAGAGCAGAGCATGTTGGTCCAAGGTAGGGTTAGGGTTGGGGTTGGAAAGTGTTTCTTCTTCACTTTTAGACTTTCCACAATTGCATGTGACTCACATCTAGGCTGAGACTTCTTTGCATTGAGCGTTCGCTTGGGGGAGAGTGTCCTACGCTGAGGGCTGCTTAATCCTCTCCAGGTGCCCCCCGGAAAGTTGCGCCAGCTCCATGTCTTTCTGCCGAATCCTGGCCTTACCACCAAATACTGCACACAGCCTCCCAGCCTCCCAGGCCGCACTGCTACCATTCAACTGTGTTCCCAGGCTAATCCGTTCCCCTGCCAGGCACGGTGGGAGGGTGAGGTACCCGGCTGGGGACTCGAGGTGAGCAATGGGCAGGACTGATGCGCTCTCATTGTTCCTCCTCTCTAGCCGGGTTCCGAATCCCTCTCATTCCCCAGGGTCCCCAGGGCTGCAGTGTGGGCAGTGTACCTGAGTGCTCAGCAGGAGGAGAGGGCCGGGAAGAGCACACATGCCAGACTCGGGCCATCGGGCTACCTGAGGCACACGGAGACAGGTGTCCACTTTGCAGCCCCCCGGAGATGTTCACGGTCTCTCAGGGGAGCTGCCTGTCCGCTCGGTCTGCTGTTAACCCAGGGCTTCTGCGTACCCTCTTCCTGGGGGTTGTCAAAAATTGCTGTTGATAAAATTTATCTTGTGAATTTATAAAGATTCTAGTGCTCAGGCCACACCCTAGCCCTGCTAAATTTGTATCTGAGGGTGGGGTGCAGACAAGAGTATTTTTTAAAAGCTTTCCTGTAATTCCTAGATGCAGGTAAGGTAAAGAAGCAGAGGTCTCAATGGGTCAGTGTTCAGGGGAAGAGCCTTCCTCTTTATGCAGAAACTGTGACACCAACCTGCAAGACACCCTTCAGGAGATCTGCACATCCTCCAGCAGTGACCCCAAAGCACAGATGCAACCAACAGACCGGCTCGGGCTGCCTGATTAATACAGACTCAGCCCACTTCTGCTTCCAGAATGAGAGGGAGGACCAGGGCACTGATTTGCACTTTCATAGTCACACTGGAGGTCCATCCGCTGACCTCCGAGATAAAAGTCAAAGGCAATCACATGGTACAGTGTTCCCTGTCCCAGTCTTGCCTTGTCTTTCCGGATTGTGCAGGAATCAATCAGGAATCAGGAATCTTCCTGCACTTTGTCTCCTCCCACTGTCCTGTACTCCAACTATTCCAAATTCCCCTCTGAACCCGTGGTCCCTTCCACCTGGTACATCCTTAGGCAAATCACTGAGCCTCTCTGAGCTGGTGTCCTCATCTGTAAAGTGAGAGTTTTAATTCCTTGCAGCTGTTTGACAATTCATTGAAATAATACATTTGAAAATCTCTCTCTCTAGGCTTGGTCAGAAGTAGATGCTTAATACTCATTCATTCATTCATCAGTTCCAAAACTTGTGAAGTGGAGAGTCTGGACAGGACGGTACTATATAGCTCTAAAGAACTGATGGCAAAACCACTGCCTGATGCCAGGGAGGACAATCCTCCTACACTAGAGCAAGCATATTTGCAATATGAAAAAAGTGCAGGGAGAAATTGCCATACTCAGGATTTCACAGGCCACCCATCAAATGCACCAAAAAATAAAATAATCCCTTAAAAAATGGGACGCCTGATCTCCTTAGCTCCAAGGCAGCTTATTCAAGAGTGAAGTTTTAAGGCTGAGTAAATAAATGTCCATATTAAGCACTAGGTTAAATTCAGTCTGTGGCCTAAAGGGCCCCGCAATCAGAAGGAAACAGCATCCACAGATGGACACAAGCACAGGGAGGAATTTATAAAGTTATTTAAAAAGCTTTATTATTTACTCACAGTAGCCAATATTGTTGACAGATAAACAGAAGGAAAAAATGGCGCAGGGAAATTGGCTCCCAGTACCAATGCATCCCGAATTTCGTTTCCTTTTCACCCTACACTTATCAAGAGTAATTTGTTACATTTATTCTTTTATGTACCCCCCATACAGTTCTCAGTTTCTCATTAATAATAGTGATGATGATGACACAGTGACAGCTGATATTGGATGCTAGGCACGTAGCTAAGTTCTTCAAAAATGTTACAAAATCTACAGGACATTAGAGATAAAATTATCTTCATTTTTTTTTCAGATGAGAAGAGGGGGAAAAAGATAAGCTGTTTAACTTGTCTAAGGTCCTTCTGTCACCCTGCAGACTGGTGACCTGAAATACTGTTTCTTTAGCCCTAAGGTCCAAGCTTCCAACTACAATGAAATCTACATCATCTCTGGCAGTAACTGCTTGATTCTGTTTTTCACAACCAAACTGCTGTAGGGATAGGCAACTGGTAATCACGAGGGGAAATCTCTTCCTTCACATTCGCTCAAAGGCAGTGGACGTGTTTGCCAGCTTCATCCCGGCTACTTACCCTCCTGTCCTGGTTGGTAGAATTCTTCCTCCCAAATGCTGTCCACAGCTCATC
Organism: Heterocephalus glaber; assembly: GCF_000247695.1. Next base: position 21,096,091 of record NW_004624763.1, on the reverse strand, counting down.
GAATATGTGGTTCCCCTGACCTGTGGGGATCTTCTTCAACTGCATTTAGCTGGAATTTGGAGCTGCTCAAGAAGAGGACTTACTACAGTTGATAATAGCTTGATTTTCCCCCTAATAACTGATAATCATATATGATTTTTAAAATTCTGCAGACCCCGCTAAAGCAAGAATATGAGATGTTGTTTGTCATGTGCTTTATGTTACTGTTCTCAAAGAAGCCCATAACCATAAAAATGACCATACAACTGAGAATTTTTTCAAATAAATTAATTTAAAGTTTTTTGTTTACACTTACTATTTACTCAAGATAAATAGGGAAGTGAAAAGTGATTAGATTATGGGATTTTAAGTAGTTTAATATGATCTTCACTGAGGAATTCTCGGTTCACTAAAAGTACTTACACCATTAACGATACCTAACGTGATAACTTCTATACGGACACTTAGGACAAGGTCTATATTACACGGAAGCACACAATTAATTTTTCCAGAGAACGAATTTCTGATCACTAATAATAAGAATTATTTGTAGAAGTGATAAAATTTGAGTTTATTTTAAAGTATCAGTATGATTGTATCTCGTAAAGGTGGAATAAAGCATTGTAGGCAGAGGACAGAACACTTTATGTTTGTTCTAATGATCAAAGAAATAAAACTAGAAACAATGGGTAAATGTCATAAGAGAATGAGAAATCACAAGAGTTGGCAATACAATTACCGGCACTCAGGCAGAGGCTGATAATTCACCACTTGGTAGGAATGTCGTTGGGGAAATTCACATATTGGTTGGTACTTGAGCCAGATAAATTCATCATATTTGCAAACCTGACTTGTATTGTGGGTGCTATATACACAAAGAAAAATACAAAATCCCAAACTTCAGGAGAACACTCTGAAACTCATAATGTTGTGCAGTAAACTCCGACTTGGAAAGATAACTTTCCTAAACGATCACACTGACCTCTCTGGACTCACCAGCATTTCTTTAGGTAAGAGGACACAGATGATGTGCAATTACGCAGCTGAGAGCTCCTCAGTGAGGACCAATTCACATTGAAATAAATAAGGCATAAAACCTGAAAAGGAAAAGACTAACATAATGGAATATTACTGGCTTCCTCCTGATTGTTTTCTTACTTGGTTACTTCAAGGTTTACATCACATAAATTTAGACATCTTTTCATGGTCGTGTAACACACACCACATGCTGGAGAAGTCTTTGCTTCTTTCTGTTAAGTTAGTAAAATGCCCACCTTCACTGTCATTTGGAAGCTTGTGCTTGTCTAAATAATCCGAATGTGTAGTGTGTAATTACTGAGCAGGGCGTGGATCTTGAATATGGGGGTTTATAGCTGGGGCTAACCAAGGGGAGCTGTGAGTGAGGGACCCGTTTGCTTACCCCTCCACCCTGGTCCAGGTCAAGACACTCACCTCTTCATAATCTTCTGACTCTGTGCTGCTCTAGAAGCATTTTTAAATGGCACACTCCATCCTATTTATTTTTCTTCTGCTTACTCTGGGATTGTTTGGTTTACTCATAGACTTGTGTTTATTTATTCACTTATTTATTTTTTTTTATTTATCCAAATAGGAACAATTACATTTTATATTTTAGAAACAAACGTATTCACCTGTAAACCCTATTCCAATTATTAAAATCAATAAATATAAAACATATTCTCATGTATTTATCCTCGTTTGAATTATAATTATTGAATTTTTATACTTATATCTCTCTTGTATGAGTATCATTATGGACTTGTGATCTTTCCTAGGCTTAACGTGTTCCAATTAGCCACAACAGTATTAATAACTGCATTTAGTATTATACGGTAGTTTGATCCCTCACAGTGTGACTATAAGGGATCTATTTAAGTTAGCAACTTTGTTAGACTTGCCTTGACATTGAAAAGCACCCTTGTTTTTCACTCCTTTATAAACCCTATTTAAATGATGACAGATATTGGAGGCCACATCCACAAAGAGGGCAGAGTGGGAAAGGCTGAGCGACCTTTACGAACCATTTGAAGCTGGGAAGCGGCAGACTCGCGTTCTCCTAGAGGCTGAGTCAGTGTCTGCAGAGGGACAAACTGGTGATGAGCAGCCAGGACAGGCTGCCTCTGGGCTACAGAGTCCTGAGGGTCACACTGTCTCGCAAGGGTGTAAGGGGGAAAACAGGCAAACTACCTGAAATTACCCAGACTCTCACCCACTCAGCAGTGGAGGGTCACCTACCACCCAGGTCTCAGCAGATGGAGGCCTGGGGATTTTCCCTCTTAAATCAGACGGAATTTGGACAGAATCACTGGTGCTCAGGGAGCTGTCCTGAAAATCAATGGGCTGAGTGACTGTTACATTGCCATGTGTGAAACCGGCAGGCTCCTCTCACCTGCTGTCCTGGACCTGCAGCTACATGCTTGGTCTCCTCAAGGGAAGCCCTGTGGAAGCTTCTTTGGGGAAAGCAACCTGGCCAGGAGGAAGCTCTAACCACACCTGTCCCTTGGCTCTGTAACGAACCACTGCCTGGGGCACCCAGTGTCCCACTTTGGCTACTTCCTTGCATGTTACACTCAGACATGGACAGGTATCGATGGATAACGGAGAGGCAAGAACAATACAGAAGGAAAAAGAGAAAAGTGAAGGAAATAGAAGTATCAGGAAAAACTTTAAACGAAATGATTTAATAGTTATCAAAGAAAAGAGATCTTGCATTCCTGAAACAAGACTAGGAAGTCTTAGAAAAGGAACACTCAGAAACTCAAAAAGAGGTTTTTGATATTTACAAGAACCTCATAAATGCAAAGATTAATAAAAGACTTGGAAGACAAAATTGGAGAAATCTCTAAGAAAGTAGAGTAAAATGTCAAACAGAAGAAAAAGAAAAGGTTTCTTAAAGTATAAACTTTTAGAAGAGTTTAAAACACTGAATACTGAGAGTTCAGAAAGAGACAACAGGAAAATAGGAGAAATAAAATTAGCAAAAATAGAGGAAAATGTTCCTACAGCTGAAGGTGTGTTATCCAAATGAAAAACCCTACTGAGGGGCCTATCATAATGAATATAAACACATAGATTTTGAGTCACATTGTCATGAAATTTCAGAACAATTAGGGCAAAATGAACTGAAACACTTCTTTGAAAACAATTAAAATTAGTTTCTAGTGAGAAAAAAATCATACAAAAAGCATTAAGAATTGGAATGATATCAGACATTTAAACAATATTAACAACTAGGAAACACTCCAAAAACATTTTACAGTTCTGAAGAAAGATATTTCGATTCTAAAATTATCTTTTCAGCCAGATTCCTAATCAATAAAATGTTAGAAGTGTTCTTACAGAAGATAAAGATCTACAATATATACTACCTTCCTTAGTAATTCTTTTTTCAGAAGTTACTAGAGGATGTGCTCCAGAGAAATAAAGAAGGAAAAGAGAGTGTTACAAGAGAAAAGAAATGTACACATAGTATGCTATATGACTTTCTGTAAAACATTTGCATGTATCTATATCAACACATTATAATAACACTGAATATTGCACTAACAAAAAATTGTATATAACTATCAAATAAAGAAAGGAGTAGCAAAAGTAAAATGGAGTAGTAAAAAGAGCTAAATCTTAAGCTCCTCTAGCAAGACATTTAAGATAATATCTAAAAGTAAAACACAAAGATGTTTTATCCAGAAATATGGAAGAAATTTTTAAAAAGAGAATGAAAAAAGCTAATATTGATTATTCTAGGGTATGAGTCAGAGAAGAGCTCTCTCTCTGAGCACTCTCCTCAGAGTAGAAGAGAAGGTGCCATTTTTCATGAAAACCCCTACATAAAAATGTACCATTTATTACTAAATCAAGAACAACAACCCAATAGTGGGAGTATAGTCAAAATACTTCCTTAACCTCATGAAGAGTTTTTAATTAGGATATTTTAAATATTTAGATATATTCTCATTAATGTTAACGAAACTATGTTTACTGTCTCTCCTTTAACATTGTACTGGAGATTTTAGTCAATCCTATAAAACAAGGGAAACAGACATTGTTGAGGATGATAACAGAGCAATAATTTTTCATCATTTATAGATGGCTGCATTGTCTATGTAGAAATTCAGTAGAAATTCTGATTAGATAATGGGAATAAATGAAAGAGTTCATCGAGATTTCTCAATCAAATGTGGGCAGTTGGAGGATTTTTCTGTCTGGGGCCTTCTCTTGCTAGTCCCCTGCTGGAGGGATCTTCTCACAAAGTATCTGAAGGGCTCCCTTCCTACCACATTCATCAGAGAGTGATCTCAGAGGGTTCGCTCCCCAGTCAGCATCACCCCTAGTCACACTGTTTCTCCTCATGTCATATTTTCATGATTAGCATTTATGAATTCCTTTACTCAATACCTTACTCCTTGGACTGTAAGTATCTAGTGGCAGGGAAACTGACCATCTTACCATTGCATCCTCTGCAATTACCACGCTCCTTGGCACACAGCTGAGGCTAAACTGCCTTTGCCAAATGAAATACATGGTTAATAATGAGTATGCAACAAGGTTGCCAGCAACAACCAATTCAAAAATGTAATAGTCACAAAAGGTCACACTGACTATATAAATAAGAATCTTTTTGGTATGTCTTGTTCTGAGTAACTACTTTCAAGAAAGATACAGAGTGTAATAACTGTTATTCTCTTATTTGGATATGAAAATATGCTTTTTCATAAAATAAAAAGAAGAAAGGGAGAAAAAACCCTCAAACCAATAATAATTCAGCTAAACATTTTAAAAGTCTTTATGGAGAAACTGTTGGAGATGGTTACAGTTAATGTGGCTTGGCCCTCATGGGAACTCAGGAATGTTTGAGAAAACAAGCACCATCCTCCTTGAGACTGCCTGGCAGAGGCCTGCAGGAAACTAGCACATGTCCATGGAGCCTGTTGTTTGAAGGTTGTCAAAGGGACATTATGCCGCCAATCTGGTCAGGGTCCAACTATGTACCTGTTGCATGTCAGAGAAAGCTCCCGGGCAGAGGAGAGGCATGCAGACATTGTTACAGACACAGCATGCAGGAATCTTCTTTCATTACTGGGAACTCAGGTAGGTTAAGAGATGATTTCATTCTATTTATGGCTGAGTAATATTCCTTTGTGCAAATGCACCACATTTTCTTTATCCACTGAAGGACATTTGGGTTTGTTCCTTATTTTGGTTGTTATGGATAGTGCTGTAATAAACACTGGGTGCAAGTACCTGTGTAGTAGAAAGATTTCACCTCCTTTGGGTACATATCCAATAGTGGAATTGCTGGATCAGATACCAGATGTGATACCAGCAGCATTTGTAGCACATATGATAAATAACAGGACAAAAATAAAGTATAAAATGATCTAAATGTGAGAAATATAACTTCAAAACTATTAGAAGAAAATCTTGAAGAATTCATTCAAGAATCATGGCAAAAGTATTTCTGAACACAAAGGAGAACAAACAATAAAATATTATATTATTAAACTTAATTACATAAAAATATAAAACACCTGGATAATAAAAGATACAATAAACAAAATTAATGTACAAAGGACAGATTAAAAAATGTAAAGTATTAATATTTAAACATTATTAAACTCTTCTGAATCAACACTAGAAAGTGGAACTGATTAAAAAAATTGACCAAAAAAATGTACAAAAAATTCACAAGTGAAAAAATATAAACAACCACTTATAAAGCACTTGATCACGTAAGTAGTGTTTTGGGGAATAGGTTATACAAACACAAACCACCTTTGAACCTTACTGATATAACAAAGGTTCCTTTCTCACTCGTATCTGTGTCCCTTGCAAGTTAGCTGGGAGCTCCATCTGGGGCCCTGGCTGCAGACGTAGCCACCGATACACACAGCACCAGTCTGCCTGGCCAGAGGAGAGGGGGAAAGCTCCGGAAGGAAGGCCCCTCTCCAGCCCACAGTGCTCCACCTGCCCCAAAACCACTGCCCAACCCACCGCACCAGAGGCCAGCCACAGACGCATTGCGAACAGCCTGAGTGAATTCCACACGGGTCCTCTGGGAAATTGCACTGAACAGCCAGCTGTGGTGTCGTGCAGATCACACTGACAAACGCGCCGAGGTCTGCAGTTGTGTTAAGGAGGACACAGCAAGGAGGATCCCGTGTTCTGACGGTGAGCGCGCAGCACGGTAGGACCTCTCTGCAGAGCAACTGGACAGTATTAATAAACGTCTGACAATGGTGAGAACGAGCCGTGTGCGCACCTGGGAGCGATCGGAGACCTGTGTGCTCCGAGACAACTCCCTTGTACTTAGCATGATTTTATCACTTAGCATCAGCACACAGCAACAAACCATGGTGGCTCACACCAGTGAGTTATCTCAGCACTTTGGGGGGTGAGGCAGGATGATCTCCATGAGTTTGAAGCCAACCTGGGGTACATAGTGAGTTCAAGGCCACCCTGGACTGCAGGGTGAATCGTTGCCTCAAAAACAAAACAAAAAAGCAACGATTTTGAAATCTGGATGCTCAGTTGTTAGAAACTGACCTGGAGATCCTGAGCAGAGGACACAGCCACGGAAGTGAAGAGCAATTACAAGCTGTTTGGTTAGCGGCACAGGCTCTGCAGCCCCAGACCTTCGGGAGGAACCCAGCTCATCCTGTTCACGACTGAGCAGTTCCGGGTGGCCTTTGCCCTTCGAAGCCTTCTCACCATCATGTGATGATAATGCTATCATAACATTCTTATTACACTGGGTCAGTAACATTTCCCACTTTATAGCACTGTGCAGGTTAAATACGATTACACTTTCAGAGCTTCTAGCACGATGGCCCTCACGCAGTAACGGCAGCTCCTCTTACTGCTGCATTGCAGTCAGTAAAGTCATCGCCCTTTCCCGTCCTGCAGGGCGCTTGATTTTCATGTCCTCAGAGACACGGTTAATAAGCAAAGTTTTGGCATACTTTTTGGGTGTTTAACTGTACCATCAGTCAGGGCATGCTCACATGTCCATCTGTGGGGGTGGATGGGTTTCCAGCGAAGCATCCCCGTTCCGGCAATCTCTCGTCATCCCAAATGTGCAGTTAATTCAAAGGGTGTGGGAAGGAGCGGACTCCACCCGAAGAGGCAGCTGGACAGTCTTGCCACACAGAACAGGAAGAGGGTGGAAAGAGGGAAGGAAGAAGCAGACCCCCCAAGGAGAAAGAGTCTAAACAGCACGGGGTTGATTCCCCTCCCTCAATTCTTTCCAGCAGTTCTACTGAAACCTGACGCCTGATTTCTGTGAGACCCAATTTCCTTCTCCTGATCCCGCTGTGCTTATGCTGTGGTGAGCTAATGCCCCACCAGAGCACTGTGAGTAACGCAGACTGGATGGAAGGCAGTTTTGTGCTTTCCTACTGGCACAAGGCTCGCAAATAAGCAGCAGGCTTGGCTTATGAAGAGAGGCTGGTAAAACCACAGAATGTATTTACAAAGCTATATTATGCGCATGTCTCATCGATTTCAAATAATCACCATAAATCTGAAGAATTGAAGCTATAAGTGAAAATTCAGAACGTAGCCAGCTCGGTGACTGAGTGTCTGTGGACATCATCACCCCAAGCCTGTTTACTTAGACATCAGAGAAGCTCTTAAAAGTAAGATGGAGTTCTTCTAGATTGAAAAAAAGGTAACTGAGAAATGACACGACCCGGCCTAAATACAGTTAAATAATACAAGGAGACAGAATGCAAATGAATATATTTTGTGTGAGGAATAGATACACTGCTAATTGCGTTCACTTATTATCATAGAAATGACATGTTTTCAGCTTTAGTTATACGCTGCCACAGTTAATAATTGAAACACAAACACATGAAACAGTAATTTAGTGGCAGACTTTGTAATTACAAAAGTATAGTAAGGGTTTGTTTTGTAAACATATGTGGAACTCTTTTGTACATGGTGTAATTAGCACAAACATAAAAATATAAGAAAGGCTTGAAGATGGAATTTGGCATATTCTTACTAAGGCAACGGTCAAACTAAAGATATGTAAGTCTCCATGGACTCAAAGATTTTCAAAAATTTGGGTGGGGGGGACAAGTGAACTATTTAAAAGCTCTTCAAACACTAGGTACATTTCTGAAATAGTCACACAATATGTACTTGGAAATAAAGGCTACAGTTCTGTATCATAAGTGGCCAGGCTGTATTTTAGTCTCTCTGATGGGTTGGCAGTCAACATGATGGCTTAGATCCAGTTCTGCCATGAATTGATTGATCATGGGCAAGGGCCTTAATGTCTATGAGTCTTGGTTTCCTCATTTATAAAGTAAAACTAGGTGACAGAGGATTTATTTAGATAATGAATGTTTTTGAAAAAAACTCTGTGTTGGTCCCCACAAATACTGCTCAATAAGTGATTATTATGGCATGTAGGTGTTCCTCCAGGTACCTATATTCTAGGCTGGAGCAACCCGATGCTGTTGCTTAACTGATTTACAGTGGGAGTGCATTCTCACCCAGTCCAACTGTCTCCCTTGTCCTGTGGCCCCGCACAGTCTAGGGGCCATACTGAGCTCAGAACAACTCTATGGGCACCGATTCACCTCTGTGCCCACTGTACATGAGGGAGGTTGGACTCAGAGAAGCTAGAAAACTCACCTAGGATCAAACACAGCAAACGGATGGAGCTGGAACTTGAAACCAGGTCATCTGAAAACCAAACAATTATCAAAATTGATTCTATCCTTTTCATGCTAGCTTTAATCATTTCATAGCATATTCGCATGCCAGACCTCTCAAAAATATAAATTTATTTCCATTTGAAATAATACGATCTGGAGTAGTGATATTTGCCGGGCGGGGGGTGGGGGGGGAGTGATAGTGATGGACTCAGGAATACTGAGAGCTTGAAGATGGAAAAAGAGCATAACTTGGTATTTTGGGATACTATCATTTTCTGTGCTCCAAAGAATCTGATGTCTAATTTCTATAAAACAGGCATAAGTACTTAGTCCTACAATGTCCCAGGGTTGTAGTTAAGAATTCAGAGGACTGAGTACAAATGGGTCAGTTGGGCCAATAGCTCACAGTCCTGCCCCAGGAGCAAGGGGAGGGATGAGGTTGGACTCCAGGCCCAAGGCCCAGGCCAATGACCCCACGAAGCTGCTCACAGTGACCGTGTCTGAGAGCCGGTGTGGGCTATCTCAGCACAGGGACGAGTCAGGAACACCACCAACAAAGGTAGAGGCTTTTTCTGCCTACCCAGGCAGAGCACACTATTATTTCTGACAGAGAAGAATATTAGCAAAGGAGTGCTTGGGGAACCTAAAAACCTGCCCATTTTCTCCAGTGGGCACAGGCCCCGTGTCAAAGCGGAGAGCACAGAAGTCCTATCTCCTGGCTCTGCGTTTCCGAAGGCCTTGGACAAAGGGTGCACTCAGATGAAACAGCAGTTAGCATTTGCTTTCACTGGGAATGTGCTTATAACTGTTGTTCAAATGGTTTGTAGACATAACAGCCTGGGAGTGAATGTGGGTTTGTATTGACAAGGTAGTCATTTGTTGTTATTTATAGTTCTTTTAATTTTGACCTTTTTACATTTAAATTTTCTTCCAAATGTTATGATTAAAATAGGCACTACTTAAGAGGGAAGACTCCCTTTAATGTGCGCTTTTTGTCCATAAACATTTTCTCAAGCTTCAGGAGGATCCAGGTGAGCCCACTTTGCTCCTTTGTCAATCTTATGGACATCTATAATTTGTTTCCAAAAAAAACAAACATGTAAAGTGAAGACAGAGCGAAAAGTCCAGACAGACATTCTTCTTTTTATTTGTTGATTAAGTTTCTCAAAATAAGAGAAGTCAAGAAAACCATCGTTTAATATATTTCAAGTGTCAGGTTATCTGCTGTTGGATCGAAGTCCATTTTTATATGCAAATCTTAAACTAGCAACATGGGAACTACTGGCGGCAAGCTGAGCAGCATGGTGAAGGGCAAGTTTCATGCCACACACTTGGGTTTATGTGAAGACTCTGCCGATCATCGGCCATAGACCCTTAAACGTACTACTCAAGCTCACTGTCACAATTTCCTTATTTAAAAAATAAGGACAATATTAGTTAATATGATTAAAACAGTATAGAAATCGAGTGACAAGATGGACAGAGAGCTCTGAGCACCACTCCCACTGTCTTCACCACAGAGTTATGAGCGGACAGAGGCACAAGACTGGCAGGATTACATCTGAAACTCATCTTTCTTGTTCCCAAAAGTAACACTCTTCACTTCAGTCAGACAAGTGGCCACCAAATGGGTGAAATATGATCAAGAAAAACAGTGTCATTCAAAGTAGAGCAATGAAACTTGCTTTTTCCTAAGCATTGCCATGCCAAGTAAAAGTAATCTAGATATTTTTGCAAATGCTAGTAATTTATTGAAATAGTGTATCTCCAAAAGTCCGTGAGTATGTAAGAAAAGACCTATACCACTGCTGAGATTAGTTCCTGAAAGAAAGAGAAATGACTAGATCCCCTCAGGTGTGCCCACCAAACTCGGACAGAAAGTAACTCCTCCTTCCTTCATGATGCAGTGACCGTCAGTCCTGGAAGCAGGGGTGGAGCTCAGTGTCCCTTCAGCAAGCTGACGTTCACACAGGAAGGACGCAGAGTCCCGTCCTCATGGAGAAGCCAGGCCCAGCGACGGCCAGGACGAACCCTGCAATCGCAGAGCCAGAGTGAACCCAGCCCCCCGCCCCCGCCATCCAGCCCACTCGAGGACAAAGCATGCGTTGAGAACTGCACACAGACCACCAGGAATTAGCAGTGCAACGCTGGAAAGTCTCATGCGATGCTGTCCCTTGTCTAGGGACATTTGTTGAGAAATTAGTTACAGACACTGAGAGCCCAATTAGCCTCTTGGGAAGTCCTTCTAGCTAGGAACTGGGGCAGCCGCATAGGCCTTCAGAGAGCAGCCCGGGCCCAGGGACATGCACAGTGGCCTCTCGTGCCCACCAACACTGGGGAAACAGTGGTCACGTTCTTTGAAGCCAAAAATCATTTAAACTTTTCAAATGAAAACATTTGCAGGCAGTAAAATTTGAAGGGGTGTGTGTGTGTGTGTGTGTGTGTGTGTGTGTGTAATAGATACATAGCACAACTTCTACCAACAACAGGTTTGAGGTTTGAAAATAAGGAGGGAAGTTAAGGGGGGGAAGTTGTGGTCGCCACCTTCTTGGAGACCTTCCCCAGTGATTTCCGCCTCCTTACAGTCGCATCTGTGTGCGGCCTTCTCCCACATTGGACCGGGTTGGCCTGTGATCCACAGGGCACCGTGCAAGTGGTTGGCTATCATCTGTGAGACTGGATTTTAAGAGTCACTCAACCTCCTGAGCAGGGAGATTGCTGGGCACCATAGGACAAGTGTACTGTGTGCCAAAGGAAGGTCACCAAGAGGAAAAAGTCTCCCATGCTTTCAATGAAAGCAACATGGTCAAACAAGGCAGCTGACACTGACAGAGGAGCTGAGAGGTTCTATGCATGGTTCCAAAGTAATGCCCAAGGAGACTTAACTGACCTTGATAGACAGCAAGAGGTTCATATTAATAGACACAGGCCTCACTTTAACTTGGTCTCAAAGCCCCAGCAAAAAAGAATAAGAATAAAGAATAAGAAAAAAAGAATAAAAAAGAGGAATAAAATAATGCCATAGTAATAAAGGTAGATATAAAAAGGGCTCCACCCACTGACCCCTTCTGGCAGTTTCTAGCTACAGCAGTAGCTCACCACAGTTATGGATCATTAGGAAAAACTGTGGTAGGGTCTATAAGAGCCAGCAGGTTACAATCACTATTTCAATTTCTAAGTGTGATTTTCTCCCCAACCTGCCCTTGCATTCTAGTGTGCTCATCCTTAGATTATGCATGCCCTAATTTGTTAAAAGTTTTGTTTATTCTTGCCTAGAGGCTTCCAAACTCCAGTCATACAAATGGAACAACAATAAATGTGCTAGACTTCTTTTACCAGGATCCACCAGATTGACCTTGTAAACAACTCATAACAGCTAAGTCACTTCTATGATGGATTTTTGAAGTCCCCTGGACCTTCTCCTTATCCTCTGCGGGAGGCTGCTGCTAGTTCCTCCCAATGGAAACCCTTGTTGGGTATATTCATACCAGTCCTGCTGACCTTAGTATTTGGTCCATGTATTCTTGACTGTTTCTTTGATTTTGTCTCCTCCAGACTTACAGCTATATAAGGCTACCCAGGATGGCAATGCCTGGCACCTATCAAAGGCCTTTAGATGGAGCCTCTGTAGAGTAACTCTGACTGCTGATCACAACTACCACCCTCTTCAGCTGGAAGTATCCAGATTGGTCTTCACCCTTTGCCCTCTAACAGCAGTTAGGGGTACTTCTTCCAAGGGGGGAGTAGTGCAGACAGGCAACTTAATTAGATATCTTGTAGGCAGTCAGACAGGCCCAGCCCAGGAGGAGCCAACATGCTGGACAGTCAAGACACATTCACAGAAGGCCAGAATTGTAAAAGGAGAGAATCTGCACACCCTTGTGTGTGCCCTGGGGATGAATAGCAGTGATTGATACTCTAAGCAGGCATCAATCACCTGGGTGGGGGGTCAGGGTATTAACCCAGCCTCTCAGGAAATATCCCTGACCCACGCTCACTGAAAGTCCTTGTATGCTTGCTGCGTGACTCGCTCCCCAGCTGGACCTGGGTTCCCTAAGCGACTGCACCTGTAACCTTGTTGGACACTCACAGCTGGGGCCCACGCTGTACCCATATGAGTTTCACCCCATAAAACTCCTCTGTAAAGTGGGGTCCCTGGCTGCCCACTCGGGTCCCCTCCTGCCCCTCAGGAGCTGTCCTATCAATAAACATCTTCCTACTTTAAAAAAAGAGGCACTGTGACTTCCATCTGTATGAGCTCCTCCTGCTCCTCCTCCTGCTCCTCCTCTTCCTCCTCCTCCTGCTCCTCCTCTTCCTCCTCCTCCTGCTCCTCCTCTTCCTCCTCCTCCTGCCCCTCC